>WWET01001112.1:389710-422380 GCA_011038615.1 Limnodynastes dumerilii | reverse complement strand
TAATAATAATAATAATAATAATAATAGTATTAGATATGAGAAGTGATGTCTTCTAGTACAAGTCTAAGGTGTAGTGTAATGTAACGCTGGTCAGTGTCTGTGTAATAATATAATAATAATAATATAATAGTAACACTGGTCAGTATCTGTGTAATAATATAATAATATAATTGTAACNAATATAATAGTAACACTGGTCAGTATCTGTGGAATAATATAATAATATAATTGTAACTCTGGTCAGTATCTGTGTGCAATAAGCAAAGTATTCTCCCTGCATGCACTGAGTGTGTTCTGAGACCAGAGTGAATCTATTTATATGTGTGGCATATAGTATATAGTGTATATAGTACAGCACGTAGTGCACAGGATAAAAGCAGACCAGCACCATGCAGCTATAGTATATAGTGTATATAGTACAGCATGTAGTGCACAGGATAAAAGCAGACCAGCACCATGCAGCTAGTAGCCCCTATACATTGCACAAGTACAGGGTCGTTATAAAAGTGAAAAAACTACAAAAGCAATTGCATCACATCACACTAATAGAAATTAATAATTTGTTAAAAAAAATTATGAGAAAAAAACCCCAAAACATTTTTCAGGACCTGTATATATTACATATTTGTCAACAGCAGAATACACCAAAAGCAATTTGAAAACTTTTGTTGTTTGAAGAGTGAAATTCTAAGGCACCGGTCATAAAGAGGTGTTGGAGTGTCAGCCTCTTGGACTTAGACATGACCCGTCATTGGTGCCAATGTTTTGGCTTTTCTCAACTGCGACAAGATGTAGACCGGGGGCTCTTGCTTGGGCCCCACCCTTATTGTACTTTTTTTGGCAGTGTACAGTTCCCTACCGATAGGGCAGAGCGATGTGACTTGCCAGGGAGCTGAGGACAGGCAGGCAGGTTAAGGTATGTTAAACACACGGAGCATAGGCGAATCTATAATGGGTGCAGGGTGTGCAGTGCACACGGGCCCCTCAGAACGGGGGGCCCTGTGGCATGCATCCTGCACCCTGGGTTGGCAGGGGAAGGGGGGGTCCATTCAGCATCTATTTCTTCCCTCTCTGATCTTCCAGAGGGATGAAATAGATTTTAAATGAGTCCCCCTTCCCCTGATGTGGGACTGTTCCCAGTTGCAAGCCAAACAGGGGGCGGGCCTAGAAGCACTTTAAACCCCACCCCTTTTCGGCCCACGACTCAGGGCAGTCCTGTCTCAGGTAAGGGGGGGGGGGAGCATGTGCAAATCCTGCACAAGGGCCCCCTCACTTCTTAAAACGCCCTTGACACGGAGGTTGAAATCTGGCTCAAAGAGACTATGGGCCTGATCCAGACCCGTTTTTACAACGGGTGTAAGCGTAAAATCAGCCATTTGTACTTTCTGGGCATGCTCGGGGCAGATGTTACGCTCATGTTACGCTCCTTAATTCTGAGCGTGTGGGCCTTGATCGTAACACCTTCGTAAATATGGTCAAGGAGGCGTGCCTACCATACGAAATTCGTAAATACGCACCGAGGGCGGGGTGAGGCATTAAAATCGTTCAGTATGGGCGTGCTAAGCGTTGTTACTACGCATTGAGTTTACGGACGCCTGCGGTTATGATCAGAAAAGTTAAGGTAGAGTTTGCTGGGTGTAAGAAGGTAAAACTAAGTACGACCAAGGGGAGGGCATCAGAAGTACGCTGGCGTAAATAGAGCTACGCATATGAGCGTTTCATGAGCATAGGTCTGGATCAGGCGCTATCTGTATAACACACACTTTTATTGCTATTAATATACTGGTGTAGGCTGATATAAAGTATTATTGATACAGACTCTTATAAAGTTTTTAAAGTTTGAAGTTTGTATTGTCCTGTGCTCATTGATACCCCCGGAATGCTGACACGTGATGTACATTTGAATACTCTCATAGGTGGAGATTTTTCTCTGAGCAAATCATATATTGATAGATAGTGCTATATATTGATAGATATTGCAATATACACAGATACGGATCCTTTCAAATCGGCTATAAAACGTGAGAAAAGAATTCATTCTATATAGGTACTGGAAATAATTGGCTGTGTTGGGCCATAGAATATTTGCAATGTGCAGTTGAATACTGATTTAAGACTGTTCTGACTAGGGTGGTCTTGTAAAGAAACCGCTTACACTCTCCGGTACGAGAGTCTAATTGTCAAAAATGGGACTTCCGAAAGTTTCTTTGCGAAAGTCTCATTTTCGAATACTTACCGCTTTCTACTTTTTTTTGTGAATGGATGAGTATGGCGTTCGGCATACTTTACCCATTCACTTTCGCAATTACCATTATCCTTCTGCCGTCCGCGATATCCCTCCGCCACAACTCCGTCGCTGCCATTGCCGGACCAGGAACAGGTGAGTAAACTATCTGTGCGGGTTAGGGTTAGGGTCAGGCTGCAGTAGATGGACGGTTAGGGTCAGGCTGCAGGGAAGGGAGGGTTAGGGTCAGGCTGCAGGGGAGGGAGGGTTACGGGTTAGGCTGTAGGGGAGGGAGGGATAGGGTCAGGCTGCGGTAGATGGAGGGTCAGGGGCAGGCTGTAGGGGAGGGAAGGTTAGGGTCTTCTCTGAGCAAATCATATATTGATAGATAGTGCTATATATTGATAGATATTGCAATATACACAGATACGGATCCTTTCAAATCGGCTATAAAACGTGAGAAAAGAATTCATTCTATATAGGTACTGGAAATAATTGGCTGTGTTGGGCCATAGAATATTTGCAATGTGCAGTTGAATACTGATTTAAGACTGTTCTGACTAGGGTGGTCTTGTAAAGAAGGCTGCAGATGAGGGGGGGTTAGGGTCAGGCTGCCAGGAAAGTAGGGTTAGAATTAGGGAAGGGACTATTTTTACTTACCATTTAGCTGAACTGAGCTTTCGGAGCTCCGTGGATCGATTGCTATGCCTCATCGAGGATTTTTTGAAAATCAGACTTTCTAAGCGGAGACCAACACCTTAAAGAAACACAGTGAAGGTAGTTGTTAAGGGGAATAGCGTCCCACCCTCCTGCCTATCATTACTGTAAATCCTAGCGTTGCTAAGATTGGGCGGGCCCCAAGGAAAAGTTACTCCTGGGCTAAACCATGTTGATTTCAGGGGGAGTCAATTTTATTTTATTATATGCATGTAGGAATAATAGTTTGCTTTTGCTTATTTCACACAGATACTGACCAGCTTTACTATCACACTGTTATTTAGACTTGGGCTGGGAAAACATTATAAATCAACTCTAATACTGGTTACAAGAGATGAAATTTGACTCCCCTGCAATGAACATGGTTTAGCCCAGGAGTGACTATCCTCTCTTATTTTCAGTCTCTTAATCAGGGCCTGTATGAATAGTAGCTTTGATGCACTGGGGTCACAATTATCAATTATCACCAAGTGTTTCACTACTATGCAAAAGATTTATATTATATTAAAGTTTGATCATACAATGAAATATATTTTTATTGCACCTTTAAATTTGAGGAAATTCAGCTTATCTTCCATTCATATAATCAGCCAGGAATTTGTGTCATACTTGAATTATATTAGCTAAAAAAATGGATTATTCATCGTTTCTTGCTAGCAATCACTTCAAGGCTCTCGATACATGTATATAATTATGTAAAGAGGGCATAAAACCTGATATCAGATCCATGTCTGAGTGCCCTTTATATGAAAGCACCAAGGTTATGACACTTATTTTCTCTCCAATGCAAAGCAAAGATTTGTTACATGGTGTATATCCTGCACAGCGATTGACCACTGACCTTCAGTCTTTTTAACGCCTCTGTAATATCGGCTACAAGGTATAACTAATGACATACTTAGCCAAGTTCTTAAGTCAGCAGGGTGGTGAAGAGAAGACCAGGATTACTTAGATTAAGAAATAAGGACATCTATGATATATACCTGGCGGGATGCATTCTCCGCAATGAAAATTATATAACTGAAAGCACATTTTTTGTCTGTCTCTATTTTGAAAATATTAGTGATCAGAAAGTTTTACTAATGAATGGTAAGTAACGTATGCTGAATTTATTTTTTGCCCTACTTACCCATTTATAAATTTGGAAACTGGTTGGGGTTACTTAAATACTTACCATTTGCATGGGGATGCTCCTCTGCAAGGCAGAAGCAATCGATTTGACAGCCAGTATAGAACTGTCTGGTATAAAATGACCTTTTCGACAAACATGTATCGTTCTTACCGCAGATTCATACCTAGGACTAGGTCTAGGCAAGGCTTGGCACCCCAGGTGCTGTAAAACTACAACTCCCAAAATGCTTGGTAGGACTTTCACAACACCTGGAGGTTACCTATTCAGAGGAATCATGAAGGTCCAGAGCATTGTTCAGGAAACTCTGCAGGACAGGAACTGTAAGTTTTGTAAATATCAAAGTTCCATCCCGTAGGTTTCATGAGATGTCTTACAAACCAACAAGGCATGGAAATAAATACATGAGAATAGACCCTTTGCCTGCTCAACTCAGTCATCGTCTCACCGCACAATATGAACACTTGTGTCTGTGTGCTCACCCAAAGTCCCAATAGGAGTTTTCTCTTTGTTATTTTCACAGTTTTTTCATAGAATGTTCATCCAAAAAAGGTGATTTTCAGTGGTTCATATGTCCTTTTCGCTTTCTGATTTTTCTCCAAGGATCCTCAAGATAACCTCCCTCACGTCACGTCATATCCTCCCTCGAAGTCACGTCACTCTCCCCAAAAAAGGAAAACAAAGATAGTGCAGACCAGACGGTACCAAAGTAAGTCTCTCACTATTATACTCACAATAGATCTCTCTTGAGCTTTTACTTATAGATATATCATTTCTCACTCCTCCAAGAATTTTCACTCCTCCACAATCTATCCAGCGGCACCTCAGAAAACAAGAGGAAACCTGGTGCAGATCGTACAGTCCCCAGTAAATATATTACAGATTTTATACTCACATTAAATGCCTCTTGGATATTTTCTCATAATAATATCTTTCTACTCTTAGATCTTTTCCTCGTATGTTCCCGTTGTCTGCAGACCTCTCCAACGGTACCTCATAGTGATAGAGACAGACCTGGTGCAGATCGCGCTTCCCCGATCCTCTTCACTCAGACCGGAAACGGAAGACAGAATGTACCGGAGCCCACCGGAGCCAATCAACAGTCCCCAGGTAAGTGTATATTTAAATACCAGTTAATATGATTCCTTCTTTATAAGGTATGGAGGGTGATCTTATTTATGTCTCCCTTAGGTTGGAGTTCCTGCAATCAACGACACTCCACTCCCATAAAATTTTTTATTTATCAATAAAAACTCTTTTTTTAAAAACAATGTGTCTTCAATTTTTATAGAAAAACTGTGTTCAGTGCTCCAGGGATCGATTGTTATGCCTCATCGAGACATAAGTAATCGATATCCCAGCCAGTTCTGAAGGGCCATTTGCTATGGGGACCCACACTCGTTGAAACTTAGGCAGGAATACATGCATATCCGCACCTTCTTAAGAGCTTATTATGTGTGAATCAGGCCCCCTAACCTTAAACCTTAACTGCAGCCTAGTGGTTGAAGTGGAAATTTAAAAGTGGTGGTACGGAAACATAGAAAACAATAGAAGCGAATAGAGAGTTATAGCATCTCAATTATATCAGTGGAAGAGACAGTATAGAATACCTGCATAAATCACCCTACTTCTGCTGCAGCTTAACCCTAACCTCAGTCTAACACCAACCACAGCTTAATCCTGGACCTGCTCCAGACCTAGGTGAACTTTCCATACACATGGAGGCCTGTAAGTCTGCATGTGAGAGATAAGTGTACTCCCCTGTTCCCACTTATGTGTTCAGGACCATACCTTAAGTTCTCCGCACAGATTCGCGGAGAACCACCGCCAACTCTCCTTGATCTGCATGTCTAACCCCTCCCCCTCCTCCCCATTGGATGGATCTCTAATTCTTTGAGGGTAATTGATTAGTGTAATTGTTACACTAGTTAGGATAGTTTCTCTCCGGACAGAGCAGGTAGCAGTTAACACAAATGACAGACAAAAGATGAACCAGGTAACTCACCAGTAAGTAGAGCCAGTGCCCGTCTGGAGTCTTCACTAGGGCCCCTGATGGTGGGGATAGGCTGGCGCTGATGAGACTTCTTCTGGATACAGACCTTAGAGGATACCCGGGAAAGGAAATGTGGCCAAGCGGGGTCAGCATAAGATATAGCGGGTAAGGAGGTGCAGCAGTTACAGAAGAGACTGTACTAGACAAACCACGGTAAACACTGAACGGACTGACCAGGGTAGACAATACAGGACTGACGGACAGACTAACGGGGGAACTCACTCAGCATAATCACAGCAAACAGAAACAATCACTCAGGGAGAGCAAGGGTTAATCAACAAAAGGTCAGGCAGCAGGACAAGAATAACTGGGCACAAGAGGGTAACTAGCAAGGTACAAGGCAAGGCAAAATATGGGCACTCAAGAAAGCAAGACAAGCAGAAGATAAGAGAGGTAAGAGAGCAAGAGCAGCACGGGGTAGCAGATGCTATAACCAGCACTTACCTGAGGCAAGTGCCAGGTTATAAAACCCCAGGGGACCAATCAGCAGCGCTACAATACGCGCCAGACTACTAACTATGTAAATGGCCAGGAGTGCAGGAGAACAGGACCGACCCGCTAAGTGATTGGCCCGCGGCTGCGTTGCCATGGAGACTGCCGGACGCTGTATTGCAAGATGGCGGCGCCCATACAGCCCTGTGAGCCGAAGGACGCCGCCGGGACCTGAACCCGGCTACGGAGGAGACAGAGAGCCACGTGGGAGTGCGCTGTGACCCGCTGCCAGTGCGCTGTGACCTGATGCCAGGTAAACAAGGAGCAGGACGCAGCGCCAGAGAGTTACACACCACCCGATGCCTGCAGTGGTGTGTTACAGTAATATCCTCAAATCAGACATGGTAGAGGCTAACTCAGTAGAGCTATTTAGACATACTTGGGACATTAGGAAAGACCATGGGCCAAGTGGCTTTTATCTGCTGTCAGGTTCTGTTTCTATTTATTGTCTGCTCTCTGTATCAAAAATCCCTTTAATTACAACGCTGAGTGCAAATATTGATAGTGCATAAATAAAAGGATATAATAATAATATTAACAATGATTTTCTGCCATGTCTTACATATTCACTCGCCATCTCCAGCTTGTTAGTCAATACAGCTTCTTCCATAAAATTCTATTTGCAAATATCTCATAATGGAATGGAAGAAGCCTCCTGTGTTCTCACATACACCTGTCCCGGCTGCATTTTATTTAATGATATTTTCCTTTCTACACATGTATAATATTCATTTAAAGGAGCACACTTTTTACCAGTGATTTTTCATGTACATGAGCATTGCATAGGTTTAAAAAAGAGCAACTAACTCTCTAATACCATCAAAACTCAGATAATAAAATGCTTTTGAAATATGGGGCCGTATTCAGAGGTCCGTCCGGCGATCGGTCCGCAAATATACGAACGGATGGAGCAAGTTACACCCACCAAAACCCCAGTCACTCCTCTTGCTAATCTGTGCCCACAGACTTCCGCCTCCATAGACCAGCTGTAACTTTCCGTGGCCATTTCTGAGTGTATGTGTCGGCACGGACTTGGGGACATACGTAGGGATGGGGTAGAAATATGTACTTGAAAATTTACATGAAAGTGGGTGGGGGGAGGCATTTAAATGAAGGCTTGAGGGCGTGGCTATACAGAATCGCACGCACGGAAGACATAAGCAGGTAAGTACACGCTTAAAGATCAGAGTGGTCTATGGAGGTGTAAGTCTACGATAGCACGGCCGGGAGAGGGGGGAGTGTCTTGAGTGTTGGTGGGTGTCGGCTTGCTATGTGCGTGCGTATAATAGTGTACTTTTAAAAAAACGGATCTGTGACTACGGCGCACTGATTCCTTTTAAGCAGGATTCTTGTCTCTCAAAGGACACCCCCTAATCGCAGTGTTTATGGGTCTGGGAGGGCGATATAATTGTCTTATATACTTACTATGTCTTATTATTACCTGAACTGTACAATACACAAGTGGGTAATGTGACTTTACACCTCCCCCTTCTAAACTTCCTTTATCAAGAGCTTAATGGAAGCCCCTATACAAATGGGGTTTGGTTGCATAAATGCAGTTAAAATGAATATTTTGCCTAGAATCCTCTATTTATTTCCAGTGGGAGTCCCTGGAGAGGGTGAGTATGTGATCGGCAATGCCACCCATTCATTCACCCACCGGTCCTGAAGCGCCCGCCGGGAAAGGTGAGTAACCTCTCTGGGGATTTTTAGGGGTGGGTTAGGGTTAGGTTCTGGGAAAGGGAAGGATAGGGTAATGAAAGGGGAGCGTTAGGGTAAGGATTAGGGAAAAGGTTGGGCTTAGTTTTCATACTTAACTTTCGGAGCACCGTGTTTTAGTGCTCCAGGGATTGATTGCTTTGCATCTTCAAGGCAGAAGCAATTGATTTCCAAGCCAGTCCGGAACTGGCAGAGAAAGAATGGTTCTTTGGGATGTTTATTACCTCTTTATTACCTTTTCAATACCTCTTCATTACCACTTTATTACCTCTTTATTACCACTTTATTACCTCTTTATTACCTCTTTATTACCTTTTTATTACCTCTTCATTACCTCTTTATTACCTCTTCATTACCTCTTTATTACCTTTTTATTACCTCTTCATTACCTCTTTATTACCTCTTCATTACCACTTTATTACCTCTTCATTACCTCTTTATTACCTTTTCATTACCTCGTTAATACCTCTTTATTACCTTTTTATTACCTCTTCGTTACCTCTTTATTACCTCTTCATTACCACTTTATTACCTCTTTATTACCTCTTTATTACCTCTTCATTACCACTTTATTACCTCTTCATTACCTCTTTATTACCTCTATTACTTCTTCATTACCTCTTTATTACTTTTTTTATTACCTCTTCATTGCCTCTTTATTACCTCTTCATTACCTCTTCATTACCTCTTTATTGCTTTTTCTAATTTTTACTTGGTCTCTATTTTCTTTCTTCGTCTCTACCACACCTCACCACCATCCCATTTTTTTCTTTTATACAATCCTTTGCTCTTTATATGTTAATCTCTATTATATGTTATGGTTAGCGTTAATCACACTGTTTCAAAAACAAGCTTAGGGATAGTTTGTTTTTTGTTCTAATTTTGGTAAACTATATTTACTATATACACTAATATGTTATGATTTGTAATCTCTTATATTCTGCATGTCTATATCCACTTGTACCTTGATAAAAATAAAGTTACATGAATCTTAAACTAAATTGAGGCTATAGGGTATCTAATATGGTATAGTTGAAAAATACACAACAACGTAGACTGTCTGGACAGTATGGCTTTTATCTGCTGTCACTTTCTATGATTCTATGTTTCCGTGTAACGATGGCTGACATATCAATAAAAAAATCCATATCTATATACATCGCCTGACAGAGACAGCGAACAGTGCGGTTATAGCTATGGATCTACGTCAAATGTTTATGATAAATGCTCGCTCTCTATTTATTTAGCTTGTGCAGAGGTTACATTAAAAGCTTGACAACCTTTAAGCAGAAATTCATGTAAAAGGAAGTGAAAGGAGATGAGCTATGAGCCTTCTGCTGCAGGTAAAAGTAATACATTAATCTATCCTACATATAAAGTGCATTACTGTGCTGTGCGCCATGTGTCTAAAGTAATACATGTCTCTTTAATACCTGCAAGGTCAATTTATAGGAAGACATACATTAGGCATACAGGAGAGGTCTTATGGGAGCTGTGTGCAGAGGCTTCTGGGATTATTAAATAACGGGCAGCGTTAAACACATATATTAAGTAAGTAAGTAAAGCACTTTCTTACATTATCAGCAATACTTGCTCCCAGATCACGACAATGAATAGTTGCCTTTTATTGATCGAATCAAGATTCCTGCAAAGTGGGCATTTTCCGATGGCTGTGCTGGGAAAACGCCCGCTTTTAATGGTTTTGTGCACGCTGCGAGGTGTGTGGTTCACTGTTCTGATGATAAAGTTTTGTCAGTTTGCGATGAGTGTCATTCCCATGACTGCTATGTCTTCAAAGATTCTAATGGTGACAGGAACTACTTTCAACAGCCTAACCCTAACCATCCCACTCTGCAGCCTAACCTTAACCATCCCCTCACCACAGCCTAACTTTAACCATCCCCATCCTGCAGCCTAACCTTAATCATCACCTCTCCTCACCCTAACCCTAACAATCCCCATCCTGCAGCCTAACCTTAACCATCTGCTATTCCAAACCCTGACCATCCTTTTCCACAGATTAACCTTAACTGTCCCCTTACCCTAACCCAAGCCATCCCCGTCCTGCAGCCTATCCTAACCTTACTGACCCCTCTCCACAGGATAACCCTTACCATCCCTGTCTTGCAGGCTATCTTAACCTTAATTGTCACCTTTCTGCAGCCTAACATTAACCGTCTCCTTTGGGGAGTGCACAATTTGGCATTGAGAACGGGAACCTTGTCAAATTAGGAACATTTGCCATTGTCCCCCTTCCGATATAAAACTATATCTTATTTGAAAGCTGTTGGCACTGATATAGCTGCGATTCAGCTGTTGGCGGTATCAGTGTGGAAATAGGGATTACTGCAGAGGCAACTACAACCCGCTACAAGCATTTCGATTGGTACAAAAGCACTGCCCAGTGTTTTGCCTTTTCTATTGTTTCCGATGGGTTCTGACAGTAGGTCTGTTTGTGATGGCAAGGGTGCAAATCTAAGGGTCATGCTAAGCACCCGCATTGCTATCCAGATTTCCGATCTGTCCCCATTTTAAGTGACGACGTAACAGAAGGGGGCACTGTCTGGAAGTCTGGAAGAGTAGGTGTGTCTTGTATCAGCCAGAGGAGGCGTGTCTTGTATCAGCCAGAGGGGGTGTGTCTTGTATCAGCCAGAGGAGGCATGTCTTGTATCAGTCAGAGGGGATGTGTCTTGTATCAGCCAGAGGAGGCGTGTCTTGTATCAGTCAGAGGGGGTGTGTCTGGCATGTTTTGTAGCACCCATGTGACAGGTTTTTGCCTCATTTCCTACATGCAATAAGTGTCAATACATTTAACAACCTTAAATAAAATAAGAAAATTATATTTATTGTTCTTCTTTTCTAGTTGTCAGGATTCAGTGTAAAGTCAATTTCATATTAGGGGAAATACAAATAAAGAGGACTAAGGGAAAAACCTACATGATCTTAAAGAGTTTCCTAATCATCGGATGTTGCTTAAAATATTGTTGTAGAAAAGTTTTATTAGAAGGAATCGGGAGACAACACACAGATCTGAGTTTCAGCATTTAGGCTGCTAATAATAGGCTATAATTATACAGCATTATAAGAATAGCTTCTCTCCAGGCTTTTCTGTATCCTGCTCTTCATTTCTCAAAGTTAACTGTAATTCTGGAGAAGTGCCACAAACCTTTTCCCAGCTAGGTAACCGCACGAAATACAGACATAAATGACTGGAACAGGGGCGGTGTGTTATGTGAATGCAGACATCCCTTAGCGAAACGCGTTGTTTACTTGTGTAAGTCCCAGGCAATACATAAAGAGCACAGATGTTACAGAAACGCATTGTGTAACTCTGAGTAAATTAACTGTCATCACGTCATTAGTAATAGAGAGATTATGTAGCATCATTCAAAGAAAATTCATGGAGCAGGCCAATTAGTCATTATTCATCACTTTCACTAAAATGGGCTTATAAGGATGAAATGATATGAGTCATAAATAATAGGGCTTAATGTATTTACCAGTTGTGGCCTGTGACATACCAGCATTCAGTGAGGATTAATATTAACCCCTTCACTCTTTGCAATTGACAATATTCTGAGAATGGGCTGAATTCTTGGAGCAGAGAAGGGAGAGGGGGGATTTGATCGCAGCTTTCACATATATCAAGGCTTGTGATTGGCTAGAGGAGGGGACCATCAAGCAGCAGTTGAATGGTGACTAACCTTCCATGGCCTGCAACCTAACCCTAACCTTCTCCTTAAGCCCTAACCTTAACCATTCCTTCTTGAAGCCTAACCCTAACCCTCCCTTCTGGAGCCCTAACCCTGCCCTGAGCCCAATGCAGCTGCCACAGCTTGTTGCTTTTGGGAACCAGCAAAAATAGTTACCCGTTCCCAATAGCAATTTTCTGTAGCATTTAAGCAAATGTTACAGCCAACATTCAGTTGGCTGCTGTATCAGCAACCGCATTCCTCATTATCTAGAGTTACAGCTTCATAAAACCAAATATATTATTTTTTAATTATTAACAGGTTTTTATATAGCGCCATCATATTACAATGCTGCCTAAAGAGGGAAAGTTGGGAGGTACTGTAGAAAACAGTGGACCAGATTCAGAAAGGAAAGTTACTCCAGGGCAAAACCATATGAATTTCAGGGGGAGTCAAGTTAATTTAATTCTTTGAAAGGCAGGCAGATAGTGACCCACCCAGCAGCAAAATGGGCCAGCCAAGCCCTTACTATAAAAATGTAATACCTCAACCCTTCACCTTGCAGATATGCTTTACACATGCAGCCTTTCCCACCGTCCCATCAGCATTGAAGGGCCTGATTCAGACTTAAGAAGGAGCTTGAAAATAAGAGAGGAAAGTTACTCCTGGGCTAAACAATGTTGATTTCAGGGGGAGTCAAGTTCATTTCTATTCTTTGCATGCAGAGATATATCTTTGTATTGCTTACTGCACACAGATACTGACCAGCGTTGCTTATACACTGTTATTTAGACTTGGGCTAGGAAACATCACCTTTCAACTCTAATACTGTTTAAAACAGATGAAATGCACCTCCCCTGCAATTCCACATGGTTTTACCCAAGTGTAACTTTTCACCTCGTTTCCTCTTGTTTTCACACTCAGGATTACATAGAAACATAGAAAGTGACGATATATATATATATATATATATATATATATATATATATATATATATATATATATATATATATATATATATATATATATATATATATATATATATATATATATATATATATATATATATATATATATATATATATATATATATATATATATATATATATATATATATCGTCACTTTCTATGTTTCTATGTAATCCTGAGTGTGAAAACAAGAGGAAACGAGGTGAAAAGTTACACTTGGGTAAAACCATGTGGAATTGCAGGGGAGGTGCATTTCATCTGTTTTAAACAGTATTAGAGTTGAAAGGTGATGTTTCCTGGCCCAACAGTATAAAACTAAAGCTGGTCATTATCTGTGTGCAGTAAGCATAATAAAAGTAATCTTTCTGCATGCAAACATTTTTTTGTATTTATTTGACTTCTCCCGAATTTGAACATGGTTTGACCCAAGTGTAACTTTTCCCCTGTTTTCCCCTGGATGTGGTAAAATGTGAGTAATAAAAAACAGTTTTTACAGAACACACATTTATGCAGGCTTGGAATAGAGAACTCGCAGCCCCCTTTGAGACCTCTGATTGGGAGACCATGTTCAAGTAAATTCATGACTCCTCCTATAGTCTCTCATTGGGTTGAGACCGGCTACAAGCTGCTTTCTCATTGGTACATGGTTCCAACTCGTTTACACTAAATTTTTCCAAGCACCTCAGACATGTGCTGGAGATGTGGTTCATCTATTGTTCTTGTTCTCTTATAAAGCCTTTCTGGAGATGTGTGATGGATACAGCCAAACATTTAGTTGGAGATAAAGGGCTGTATTCACACCTAAGATCAGGGTTGCCGACTTTTAAAAGCTTCCCTCCTGGCCATCCGGAGGGAAGCCATAGATGCATGCAGGGGGCGGGGCTTAATGGCGCAAGTTATGCAAATTGTGTCATTAAGCCCCACCCCTTGACTATCAACTTTAGGGGTTTCAAAGGGATTCAAAGGGATTGGGGTGGGGCTCGATGATGCAATTTACAATTAGTAAACTAGTGTTGCCAGGCAGGGGGGCAGGACTTCAGGCCGTGGTTTAATGGAAACCACAAGCCTCAATTTCCTTGCGGGAGATTTGCCGGCTCTCCCGGGATACAAGGTGAAGTGCCCGGATCTTGGGAGTCTCCCGGACATTCTAGGAGAGTCGGCAACTATGCCTAAGAGTGACCTGTCCGCACCTAACTCGCACGTCCTGCACCTAACCCGCCTCCTGTTTTTAGGTACCTTTCGGCATTACGAGTGCCATTGGGCTTCCTTATCTTACCGTGCGTAGTACGGACCTTTCCTCTTCCATAACCCTAGATCAACTGTACCTCTCAGCGCTTGACATCTATTGTTCTAAAAAGCACTGACCTCCGCCACTTGCTGGACTGTAATCATAAAATTATTTGAGCTTTCTTCTGTTTTATTTTTGTTGTTTTAAGATGTTCGTTGTATATTCTTTGCTCTTTGTCATTTGTAAATAAAGAAATATACAATAAAAAAAAAACAACAACAGCATTTTGCATTTTTAAGTGACTAGTCTGTGATTGGCTGGAGTGTGAGTAAGCCTGGTGTTCATTGGGCGTTCATTTATTAACCACTTTTGTTGGGGTTTTGAGTGACAATTCATTCTAATATTCAATATGTAAGTGGATATGTTTTTATTTAAATTATTAGGAAAACGTATAAAATAATGTTCTAGCGGGTTCTGGCTGCAAGGCAATGCTGGGACTTATAGTCACTGTTCTGGGGATCGATTGCTTTACCTCTGCAAGAAGAAAGTAATTGAATTCTGGCTGAAAGAGAACGACCCTTTCGAAAAACACCCTCTTAAACAAATGGCCAGAAATAGAACAGGTAATAGAAGCACAAAGCCTTTTAATTTAGTATACAAGGTAATTTTCGTTTGCTTTGTACGAGCAGACAGCAGACAGACATCAGATACTTGCAAAACAAAATGACATTTCTTCTATCGACTGGACCATGGGCTGTAAAATAAAGGTTGAAATTTGCATCATAATAAATGTCTGATGCAGTTTTGTGGCTTCGCTGGATATATGATCATTAGCAGAACGTTCTGCCTCTATGTCCACAACTTTACGGCCACGTCTCCGGGTAAACATTCGCTGGATGACTTTTTTATGTTCTCTGAAATGTAGGAGCACAAGTTGTTTTTCCGAGAGACATAATTATTCATTACCATGACAGTTGTGATATTCAGTAGCCTGTAGTTTAACTGGACAAGGTCGTAGCCACAACAAGTCATCAGATTTTTATTTTTTTTTAGCTTTAAACGGCTGCTAATGTTTGCAGAATATTACTTTGCTAAAGTCGAACAAGTCAGACACAAAAATGAGGAAAAAAAAGTTCATCCGAGTATTAAACTACTAATTATCTGCCGAGCCAGTCTCATCACTGTGGATCTTATTCACTACTAAGGAGCTTTTGCTTTTTATGTACGGAGTTTTACGAAATGACTTACTACGCATGCGTTACAGGTTATGTACACAATCTACGTTAGGTTCATATATTGCCTCTGTATGGTCTTTAAACAGCGCACGAGGAAGTTTAATTAGAAAGAGGCGTGCTAGTGTCGCCTTGCGGAGTGATTAGGTAGAAGTGGGAGGGGGGAGGGATTTAGATTAACCGGAGAGGGCATTAAGAAGGAAACTACACTCGGTTAGATAAGGTAGCCCTATGGTACGCTCGTAAGTGCTTGTGTTTGAGTCAATTATCGTCCCCTTCTCTCTATGAATAGACTTGTTTCTGCTTTTCTTACCAGCGCTCGTCCTTTTGTCCCGGGAGAGATGGGGGGGGGGGGGGCCAATACTCCCCTTAGCTCCCCAGCAATAGGTATGAGTCACTGTCACTAGTCTCCTACCGCCAATACCTGCTGCTGGGGAGCTGTACCAGGCTGCACACCAGTGGGCCAATGCCCAGGGGGGACTTCCCTGCGCATCGTCCCGCTGTGAATCATAACATACCCTCCAGCATGACCCATTCCATTAGGTACAAAATACTCTGCTCCTCAGTTTCCAACGGTCAGTTACTGTGGTAACCACCTTCGTTGAAGAGACAAATAGTTTTTTAAATATCAGTTATTCATTTAAACCAGGTGAGTGACAGTTGGAAACTCAGGAGCGGATTTTATTGTACCTAATGGAATGGGTCATGTTGGAGGGTCTGTCATTATCACAGGTCCACAGTTCTCAACCTATATGTGACATCACATTGTGGGATGTCCCATAGTGGGTGGAGCCTACAGCTGTACCCATCTCGCCTTGTCCTGTCATCATAAACACATCCGTTATGGAGGTGTGGATCCTCGGGATCCGGATCCGTAATAAACATTTGTTGTGTACACACAAAATTTGAGCGTTCTCTGCACAAAGGGAACCATTTTACTTAAGTCATTCTGGATCCGTTCCTTCATTCGTGGATACATAAAGTAATATATTTGCGTATCTGTCCTAGTGTGAGTAATTCTAATAAAAATTCAGTTATTTGCCTATAAAACTTTTCTTAAGTACATCACATAAACACTGAACATCTGCCAGTTTTCATCATCAATCTCGAAAACTAGGGCCAGATTTACTAAGCTGTGGGAAAGGAAAAATGGAGATGCTGCTCATAGCAACCAATCAGATTCTAGCTCTCACTTTCCTATTACATACTAGAAAATGTCAGCTAGAATCTGATTGGTTGCTATGGGCAACATCTCCACTTTTCCTTTCCCGCATCTTAGTAAATCTGGTCCTTAGTGTTTAGGTTTATTTCTTTTCAGTTGCGTTGAATGCCGGATGAAATCAGAACATTCTCGCTGTCCTCCACCTATAATAAAATCTGTCAGGGATGTTATGTATAATTGGAGTATCTTTGCAGCATAGATTACATTTATTTTTCAATAGCTACAAAGGATGCAGGAGAGTATAATAGAAAACAAGAAAACATTGTCAAAGGTTATTGAAAATATTTCCATTTGTAAACTGCAGAAATAATGCACTGTGGATTTATTGTACTGTATTTTTGTCACAGTGGAAATTGCCACTTGTTAGCTGGGGGAAGGGTTTTTCTCATCATAATCCATACTATCATCTCAGTGATTGTGAAGACCATATCTCCTGCAAAATGACCAAAGTGACAGCATTGGTTACTATGACAACAAAACAAGGCCTTAAAACATGTATAGAGGATGATTCCTAGCTAATGTCACTCAGAACTTGCATTGCTGGTATTTATTTAATTGATCCGTCTTGTGACAGAAGATTATATAGCACGGACTCCAGAGAATCAGAAAGAAGCAATTAGGTGTAAGCCGTAACCCATACCTAACCTCAACCCTAACCCCAACCCTAAACCTAACCCCAACGCTAAACCTAACCACAACCCTAAACCTAACCCCAACCCTAACCCTAAACAATAATAATATAAAATATACTCACAGCTAAAAAGACACCAACACTGTAAATTCTGAGATAAAAAAAATATAAAACTTATATAAATCTCCAAAAACAATAAATGAGTGAACACATGGTTTTGTATATTTTAAAATATAATTGTATTTTATTACTTAGATAAAAAACACATACATTAATTACCTGGTGCCAGATCATACAAAAAAGCAATATGTATAAACTATCCTGCAAAGAGAATGCAAAAACAAGGGCAACGATAATGAGGACAACTGATAAATGAGCTAAATTAAATTGCTTTCGGTTTCAGTGGGTGGTCATGACCCTGACCTCACCTGAGGCCTTGTGACTTATATGAGACAAGGGCTAAATCTAAAACAACCACCTGATCTGTTCTACAATGACTAATTCTCCCTTGTTATTATTAGTATCACCACCACCACCAAGACTTCGGTTCTCCTTTAAACAAGTCTAACACAAGATCATTTTTCAGAATTATCATAAACCCAAAATGTAGCATTTAAGTACCAAGCTGATCTGCCACATGAATTCATAAGAATACAAAGACATGAACTTATTAATTGATATTTAATATGGCAAGAAACAACAATGCTTATATACAAAAATGATAACAGAATGACATACAAAATGCAATCAGTTTCTTATTAAATAACAGTGTAAGAATGCAGAAAGTAGAACTTACGGGAAGATACTTCCTGTGCCTGGGACTAGCAAGAATATGGCACATTCCTCTCTTTTTAAAGATCTCAAGAATGAACAAAACTAAAATTTTACATGAGACATCTAAAGCCTTCTCCCACTTCTCAGCCCCCAGCTTCTTAAAAGTGTCATTTGAGACTTGTGGATTTTGGACCTTAACTTTATCAGCAGCACATCAGGAATTTGAGTCTGAGTCTGATGACCAGACATCCACCCATGAATCCTTTATTGACAGGTTAATGAAGTCCCTAAAAACATTTCTTCTAGATTCAACTAAACACAATCCAGAGCAATAAATGGAGATTACAGCCAGGGCCATTAAAGGTCAATTCATATTTCTTTCATACTGGTTTATATACAAGTTATTGACTCATATCATGGCAGTGGTTAAAAAGATATTTGTATTTTATCCACTGATGTTGTAGTAGAATTCATAAAATAGGACTGGATTGAAAGATATAATTACAAATACAGATACAAATGTTGAGACAGCTCACATTATAGAGATATACATTCAAACAGGCAAAGACCATCGTGGGAATCCAAATGTTTATTCTTAATCTACAAATCCTTTTTAAACTCCTGGATGATTTATAAACTCTGAGGGTTTAGTCTATATTTCTCTTACATCCACAGGAAAAACTGTGTTATATTAGGAAAATGTCAGCATATAAAATAAGTTCTAACATCTAAATATCTGCTATTAATAACAGCACGAATATACTTGTTTAAAGTCAACAAAGCCTTTAAATAACATCTAAATATCATGATAATATATGTTATTCTCTATTATATGTTATGGTTAGTGTTAATGGACCGGATTCATAACCCTGAATTTTTTTTACTTACGTTCCCATTTTTCTAGTTATAGCTACTACACATGCGTAGTAACTATATTACGCTATCTACGTAGTGTTTTGTTACGTAGATTGAGTACATGAGGTCTTTAAAGAATGTAATGAAACGCTACTTAGATAGCGTTAAATAGTTACTACGCATGCATAGTAGCTATAATCGGAAATCGGAAAAATAGGCTTGTAAGTAAAAAAAAAAAAATCTGGGTTGTGAATCCAATCACACTGTTTAATAAAAACAGGCTTCAAGGGATAGTGTTTTTCTTGTTCTAAATGTTGGTAATATATATTTGCTATATTCTAATACATTATGATTTGTCATCTCTTATATTCTACATGTCTATATCTACCTATACCTCAATAAAAAGAAAGTTAATAAATAATTTCTAAATATATTAGTTAATCTGATTATACCATAATATAAGGCCATAAAAGAAAAATAAATCAATTAATTGTGATTGATTTTGCATCTCTAGTAAGAAAACATTTTCATTACAACAAAGAGATTGGCTTAGCTCATCATAATTGAACTGGATTGGTCCCTTCAATCCAATTCGTGAGATAAAAATAAGTATAGAAACATATATGCAATCAGTGATATAAGTGCAGATAGTAGGAATATGTTATTGAAGTAATGTATCGATGCACAGCTAAATGGAGTTTATTTCCTTTAATCAGCAACTGTTTCAAATGGGTTATAAGAGATCAGATGAAACTGCTTCCTGATGATAATTGGAACATTAATTATACAAAGTGCAAGGAGAAGAGACTGCATAAACAGATGAAGATTTCTTCCATGTAAATGGTTCATGCGTTTTATGAAAGGCTCTCGTTTAGTGTTTGATATGTGATTTTGTGTAAGGATTAGTCTGTATTATATGGCAGTTACTAGGATGTATTCTCTATGGTATGTCAGTCATTTGGATGCAGTCTGTATGGTATGGTAGTCACTAGGATGTATTCTCTATGGTATGTCAGTCATTTAGATGAAGTCTTATGGTATGGTAGTCACTAGGATGTATTCTCTATTGTATGTCAGTCATTTAGATGCAGTCTGTATGGTATGGTAGTCACTAGGATGTATTCTCTATGGTTTGACAATCATTTGGATGCAGTCTGTATGATGTATTTTCTAAGGTATGGCAGTTGTTAGGATGCAGTCTTTATGGTATGACAGTTACTAAGATGTATTCTTTATGGTATGGCAGTCATTAGAAAGTAGACTGTATGGTATGGCAGTCACTAGGATGTTATTCTCTATGGTTTGGCAGCATTAGGATGCGGTCTGTATTATATGGAAGTTACTAGATGTATTCTCTATGGTATGCCAGTTTTTTGGATGCAGTCTGTATGGTATAGCAGTTACTAGGATGTATTCTCTATGGTATGTCAGTCATTTGGATGTAGTCTTTATGGTATGGCAGTTACTAGGATGAATTCTCTATGGTTTGACCATCATTTGGATGCAGTCTTTATGGTATGGCAGTTACTAGGATGGATTCTCTATGGTTTGGCAGTCATTTGGATGCAGTCTGTATGGTATGGCACTGACTAGGATGTTTTCTCTACGGTATGGCAGTCATTAGAAAGTAGACTGTATGGTATGGCAGTCACTAGGATGTATTCTCTATGGTATGGCAGTCACTAGGATGTATTCTCTATGGTTTGGCAGTCATTAGGATGCAGTCTGTATGGTATATTGGGTATTAAGATGCAGTCTTTATCGTAAAGCGATTACTTGGACGCAGTAAACATAACCGGACTCCATTGCATACTGTACCTTCCAACTGTCCCTATTTTAGCGGGACTGTCTGGATTTGCAGCCCACAAACTGGACTTGGTTGTGAGGAGACTGGCGGTGTTTTGATCAATACGTCCATTTGTGGGCAGAAATGGGCACAAGTTTCGGTGTAACTGTTGCGGGGATTAATTTGGCCCTATTTCAGGGTTCTTATTGTTAAGAGCTATACCATAACAAAGGCACTAGTCCATTTCTGGATAGGGGTCAACTTGGGTATCAGCCACTCCAGCCCCACCTCCTTCTTTCCAGGCCCATCCTATACTGTTCACCATTTTCAATGCTTGAAACTATTTCTGTCCACACGAGCCCTGAGCGTTCGCTATTCTTTGCGTAGACATCCAGTGATCCTGTGAGTAGCTCCCCCTGCTGGTGCCTTCAATGGATGTATTTGAGTATTTATCAAGGTGCTTTTGTGAAGAGCAGACTGCATTATTCCAGGGGATTACATAGTCATTGGAAGCACTTTTCTTCATTATTTTTCAAAGCACAGAGATTCTTTTACAGATCTGGTATTTAAGGGTTTATGCTGTAAATATAATATAAGCACTTATGCTTTTTGTTCCCTTGTTGCACGTCTGTATCTGCATTAAATCCTTTTTCAAACCGTATACGAAATGCAATTTATCATCTGAAATAAATGTTTAATTCACACATCTGTTCCTACTCATTTTTAACAATTTTGGTCTTCACCTGCTTCATGCTCTATAAAACGCAGAATATATGAAGACCGCATAATCTTGACCAAAATATCTCCCAACCATGAAATGCGCATTGTGACTGCGTGATGATTGGATTGCGCTCTTTGCTGCACTGCGCCATTCTAATAGTAGCAGTACATCGTCGTCTGTTCATTTAAGCAGACAAGCCAATCAGACAATTATGGCTATTATTGGGGCATACCTATAGCAACCAATCAGATTCTATCTCTCACTTTCCTATTACATACTAGAAAATGTCAGCTAGAATCTGATTGGTCGCTATGGGCAAAATCTCCACTTTACCTTTTCCGCAGGCTAGTGAATCTGGCCCATAATCTCATTTGATATGACTAAAAAATACAAATTATTGCCTTCATATCTGAAAACTGTTCTGGTGACAGCTATGCAGAGGTCAGGGTGACAATTACTGTAAGGAAATCTTTATAGGAGCGGAGGTGGGTTGATTGGGGACTGGGGACGGGTTCCAGACCCCCGCACGTTTTTTTTCCGTACCTGCGGGGGTCTGTCACTGTGCGTGAAAGAGTGGAGTGGACTCCTCTGTCTCTCGCCTCTGTTATGCGGAGTTATGGACATTTCCGTGTCCATAATACAACCTTAAGTTTACTGCGCGGACCTGCATTGAGTGCGGATCTGGTTATCGCCGCCCCGTTTGCCTTATTTGCATGGCAAACCCCGCCTCCATTGCAGGGCTTTGCCATGCGGAAGCCAAGGTCTGCCCCAATGTATGGATCTTCATGCGGACGGAACAGAGTTCCGTCCACGTGTATATCTGTTGCATAACATCTGGCAGCTTGCCTAAGCCCCCTTGTGTCATTAACCTGAATGATCTGAGTTACATCTGCCCTATACTAGGGTAACTTTGGAATAATGGGCCAGATCCAGAACAACGCTTGTGAGCAAATTTACGCATGGTGGAGACGTAATATAGCGTTTTGGTAAGTACTGCGCATGCGCACCATAGAAAATACGCTCTGTGACGTAGCGTAAATGTGAACGTATGGGCCATTCACGTATGTGTCACGTAAATACTTACGTGTGGGCGTGCCAATTTTACGTGAGTCTAAAATACGTCTGAAATACGTTAAGTAGGCGGGGGTTTGTATTTAAAGTGTACAGTATGGGCGTGCTTAGCTGCGTAAATACGTGTTGCCCATACTACGTGAGCAGGTGACATCGGTTACATGGGCAGAAGTTAAGGTAGGGTTTGGAAAGCGGATCTCGGACAAAATACGTACATTCAAGGGGTGTGCCTAGGGGAGTGTATAGAAGGTACGCACGCGTAAATACGCGAGTAAACTTATGGCAAGCGGAGTTCTGGATCTACCCCAATTTGTGTATCGTCTGCTTAGTTTGTTTTCCTTGAATTGTATCCCTGTTCCTCCTGTCTGCAGGGCTACAAGTCTGAACAAACCATCGTGACAACGTCTCAACATTCTTCTCTCTGACAGGAGATTGTTGCTAAGCATCTGTGTAAGAGTGCATATGAAGAGTATAGATTAGAGACGGCTGAGGTTGCTAGGAACCTTCTCTGCCAAATCACACCAAGATTATTTCAACACACATCCCAGCGACGTGACTGGTAATTGTCTGGGATGATGAATTGGCTCAACTGATTGACAATTATTAGAGTAAAGAAACTATTAAACTAAAATACTGAACCAAGAGTTGAAGATATAAAAAAGTTTACTACAAAGTAAAAGTAAAAAAAACAAACAGAAAACAAATTAGCCAAATACATTCAAGGCATCAATCCTGATCATTTTGTTTCCAACCCCAGAGTCTAACATTATATAGGTCCGGATTCACACTTATGTAGTTTTTATCTTATGTACGTTATTTTAAGATTTGAGCTATGACGCATGCATAGTAGCTTATTTACACTAAAGACCGCGCTTACGCAATCTATGTACATAAATGGTATGTAGATAGCGGAAATAAGCTACGACACATGCATAGTAACTCAGGACCCGATTCACACTTAAGAATTCTTCCGATTTTAGGTGCGTATATTTAAGAACGGATGCACTGCGCACGTGTAGTAACTTTTATACGCTATTTGTGTTGGACTTAAGTTCACAAATTCCATGCTTTTACACTACGAATTTATAATCTGTAGGTTCGTAGTAACATTCGCAAAAAGCGGCGTTCCATGAATAACTCTCTAGGCAGATACGCAGATTTGGGTGGAGAGAGGCATTTAAATGACCAAATGAAGGCGCGGTTTTGCAGTTAAATTTCTAAGTAGACGCCCTACACATTCAAATGCCAACCTACAGTTAAGGAGCCCTATGACACTCGTAAGTCACATAAGAACCTGAAAACCGGGGGCGTGCCGAGGTAGTGTCATCGCTATTAGTTGCGTATATTTAGGAACCTATCGCATTCTTAAGTGTGAATCAGGTCCTCTATTCTTAAAACAACGTATGTAAGACGAAAACTACGTGACTGTGAAGCCGGACCATAGTTTTTTAGCATGATAGGAATGGGTAAGAAAAATATGAAAGACTTTACACATTGGTCCATTAACAAGCGGACGAACCCTGATTGGTTGTTTTGAACAAAGTGCAATGTCTATGCACCCTTTTGAGCGCAGGGACTACTTCATACAGACATTTACATATATTCTAATGTCCCCAGCAACTGAATGCTTGTGACCATGGGCCAGATCCAGAACAACGCTTGTGAGCGAATTTACGCGTGGCGGAGACGTAAAATCGCCTTTTGGTAAGTACTGCGCATGTGCACCATAGAAAATACGCTCAGTAACATAGTGTAATTGTGAACGTAAGGGCCCATCACGTATGTGTCACGTAAATACTTACGTGTGGGCGTGCTAATTTTATGTGAGGCCAAAATACGTCTGAAATACGTTAAGTAGGCGAGGGTTTGTATTTAAAGTGTACAGTATTGGCGTGCTTAGCTGCGTAAATAGGTGTTGCCCATACATACGTGTGCGGATCACTGCGGTTACGTTGGCAAAAGTTAAGGTAGGGTTTGGAAAGCGTATCTTGACAAAATACGTACATTCAAGGGGTGTGCCGAGGGGAGTGTATAGAAGGTACGTACGCGAAAATACGCTACGCGAATAAACGTACGGCAAACGTAGTTCTGGATCTACCCCAATATATGTAACGCAGAGAAGTCTCATCCTCATCAGGCTCCAGACTTTCCGTTAAGTTCATCTTAACGGAAAGTGCACAAGTTTCATGAAAAAAAGCCCTATCCCTATACAGTATGTAAAAATCCTTAAACTTTATTGCAATCAATATTATTATTATAAGAAGAGAAAGCACAAGTATTAACCCTATAAAGGGGCGGGGATAGGCATGCAAACAAAGGCATTGGATCATGGATCTGTGAAATGAAGGTAGGTTTATGGATACGTATGTTCTCCAAAGGCTGCACCTGAGAGAGTTGACATCCTTCTTGCATGCAGACTTCCAGACCTCTGTACGTACGGAACACATGCTTAGGTCGGGATCAGGTCCAAAATGACTTGGGAAGGGATTTCCATTTAGTTTAACTCTTAATTGGAGTTTACAAATAAGGCTGCTCTGTAT
Organism: Limnodynastes dumerilii; assembly: GCA_011038615.1. Taxonomy (NCBI): domain Eukaryota; kingdom Metazoa; phylum Chordata; class Amphibia; order Anura; family Limnodynastidae; genus Limnodynastes; species Limnodynastes dumerilii. Next base: position 397,325 of record WWET01001112.1, on the reverse strand, counting down.
GTGTGTGCAATAGGCAACAAGAGTTGGTATTTGCCCTGCATAGAAAGTACCTAAATGAATTAGCGCCCCTCACAGTGCAACATGATTTGTCCAAGTTTTGAGCAGTTGACTCATGTTCTGTGCTCTCCACAAGTTTCCCAACATGTCTCCAAGTGACACAACCTTTAAGGCGGGACTTCCAGACTCCTGAGTCAACTGTAACATGCAATGTTGTTATTGTTCTGTAGCATGGTACTCCGGTCCATGTTTTCCCTGCAGCAGTCCTCTTTGCTAAGGCTAGCTGATTACCTTGTAGCTGGGATGCCTTAGCTGAGGATTTGGCTGTGTGCATTCAGCAGCCAATGGGGATGTGGCTCTCCCTTTAAATAGCGGTCAGCTGTTAGCCTCCTGGCCGGCCATAGTTTCTAGTTCTCTAGTGTTCCTGTCCGTGCTCATCATGATCCAACTTTCCATTCGGTTTGTCTGCCTGCTGTGTACTTCTCCTGCCCTGTCCCTGGATTCCCACCTGTATTCTTGTCAGTCTGCGCTGCTTCCCTGTGTTTCTCCCTGGGAGGGAGGGAGCTTTGCTGTATGCAGTGTGATTGCCCCTTTCTTTCATTTTCCCCTGTTCTGGATAAATGTCTTGTGTATTCAGCGGACCTGTGCTTTACCATCTGCACTGCTCTGTTTATTGTGCTACTCCATCTGCACTCCAGTCCTGTACTGGTTATTCCTGTGCCACTTCATCTGCGCTTCTCAGTTACTGTGTTACTCCGTTTGCACTCCAGTCCTGTACTGGTTATTACCTGGGCTATACCATCTGCCCTCTCTGTTCCTGGCGTTTATCGCTTCTGTCCTCCACTCCTGCTCTGGTATCTGCTGTACCCGAGTCTTGGGCATCTTTCCATTATGTCTGTGTACTTGCCTACCCATAGTGCGAGTTCAGTTACTGGGGGCCGCGACCTGCTACTTGGGTGCAGCCAAGTCCACCCCCACCATCCAGAGCTCTGGCGAATGAATACCACCTGGTAGTTAGACTTTGCACCCTGGTGTACCATTCTCATAACAACATCAGGCTGATGCTCCAGAGGTGCAATCAATCCAAACTGCATCATCATTACTGGGTAGAACATGAGGAGCTCAGACATAAGGCACTAAAGGATGTAGCAGGTATAAATCTCATTTACACACAGAATGGAAGTTGCTCAATCAATTTATAGGTAAATGCAAACAGGTGCATGAAAGGCAGGGGTTAATCTGCTAGCCACAGAAACAAAGGAAAGAAAATGCCCCAGAAATACTGCCATAAACCAGTAACAGACTATACCATCTATCTGTAACCTAAAACGCAAAAATGTCCGTTACACATATTTGTGCAAAAATATGATAAGCCACCGTCAAGGCCTTTCTGCATATGGTGGTCCTAAATCTAACAAAGAGTCCCAATGTTGTGTCACATATATATGTTTTAAATTGAGAGCCAAACTTACCTCAGGAGACACCCGTTAAAGCCTCCAAAATAGCTGCTGTGGAACAACTCCCCCTCTCAGCTGCTGCTCCCAGACAAGCTCCCAAACAGTACAAACAGAGAATGGAAGTTTCTCACATCAATTTATAGGTAAATGCAATGAGTAAATCTCATTTACACCAGGAAGCCCATAAATAATAATGTATTTTTTTAAAAAAAAACAATACAGCAGGTTGGTGCCAACAAGGTAATCTCTGAGTGAATTGAATTTCTAAGAACAAAAACCTGCTGTCTGACAGTGATAGATCATTCCAAACACTAAATCTACTGCTCAGCCACAAGTCCTCTCCTTCGGTGTAATACACTCATAAATAAAAGGGCAATTAAGAACAATACAGGAACTCTCCACAGAGACACGGATATTTAGTGGGCAACAAAACAGATGAACAGCCTTCAGTACTGAACTTTTAATACTCCTCTGAAACCGGTAATAGCGGAAATAAAGTAAAACTCAGATAAGTGGTTGCGAAACATAAATAATAAGAGAAAAAGGCAAAGTTGCACTAAGACACAGGAATCTCTGTCTGGTCATACAATACAAAGCAGCTTTCTTCTGATTACTGCAATAAAAAGGATACAAATAAATAATTGTCCAATCCAAATGCTAAATATAAAGCATTTTACTGTTGTAATATATAATAGGAAACATAGCGCAAGATTTAAATGTATCCTCAAGATAAAGAAAATAAAATATTACACATAATAACAAGGGCATTGAATATACTGAACACATGTTATGATCCCAATGCAGAAAATATAAGAAAACAGAATTCCAAGAAATCATAAAAGTAATAAAAGGGAAATAAAGACAAATATTAGGTATATTACATAATAAAGCGAAAAATCACCGTCAGATAGATGCTGGGTTATGAGGCACTCTCCTTAAAGGTCCAATGCTGGATAGTTTATACACACATCGGGGCAGATCCAGACCTACGTATGCGTAAGAACGGCATGTCTGCAGATGTTGCAAATGTTTAAGGAAGGGGACTTCCGCAAGTCATTTGAATAAATCCCCCTCACATGTAATGGTAACAGTATCGGTGCATGCGTCAGATGTTACGTGTCGGAAAGGCAACCGCGCGGAACTTTGGGCCTGATCCAGAGCTCTGGAGCACTCCCCCTGTGGCCGGCGTAATTACCCACTGGATAGCCTTCAGCCGGCATAACAGTGGGTTATTACGCCGGACACATGGGGAGTGCACCAAAGCTACGCTGGCTACATAACTATGGCCCTGCGTAGCTCTGGATCTGGCCCATAGTTACATTGTAGGATTCACTTTGAAGTGGTTGTTAGTATTGTAATTGTTGGATTCTTCCTGCAGAGGGCGATCAGCATATGTCCTTCATCATTGATCTAGACCCGCTGTCATCAGGTAGCGAGATTATCAGATGTCCAGTACCCTTCTAGGTGATGTATACGTATCTGCAAATTGCTAATGCAACCATCTGCGTTCTTAAAATAAAACACATCTTAATTGTTCTCCTGATAGTATAAGGCAATTTAGATTCATCAGTTTGTATAGTATTTGACAAATGAGTTCCCGATATTTATTTAAACTTTTACAATGGAAAACATAGCAGAAACAATCTGTATGACAGTGTAAGTCATATGGTACCTGTCAAAATATAGATCTCCTCCTCCGGAAAACTCCTTTGGGGAGGACCAGCTGACAGCCCTCGGGGGCGTGACACAGCACTGTGAAGCACGGGAGACAGCTGCCGGTCCAGCTGTTCTTATTTTGAAGATGATACAGCCGCCAGCTACATGGCAGCTTTATCATTGTGTAAAACCATCCGGAAATAGAAAATTGTTATTGGGAACTGGAACCTGTTTCGATCCGTTTCCAGTAAATACAGGCTGTGGCGGAGGTGTTGGGTATAAGGCTTGGGGTAAGCTGCGGTTACTGGGGTAGGTATAAGGTTAGGGTTAGTGCCTTAGGGGAGGTTTAGGGTTAGGCTGCGGGGCATATGGAGCATGGAGGGTTAGGGTTAGGCTCCGCGGCATGAATTGTAAGGGTTAGGACTGAAGAAGGGGAAGGTTAGGGTTTAGGCTGCAGGACATGGAGGGTTAGGCTGCGGGATATGGAGGGTTAGGCTGCAGGATATGGAGGGTTAGGCTGCAGGATATGGAGGGTTAGGGTTAGGATGCTGAGCATAGAGGTTTTAGGGTTACGCTGCAAAGAACCACTTGGCCTATTTCCACCCACTCGCCACCCTTCCTCAAACTTCCCCCAAATCTACCATCCTTCAGTTATTATACAGAGAACACTTAATTACTCACTCACCCACTGTGCTTAAGGGAAGGTTATTGTTAGGCTTCGTTAGGCTGCGTTAGGGCTAGGTTTAGGACTGAAGAAGGGGAAGGTTAGGGTTAGGCTGCGTTAGGGCTAGGTTTAGGACTGAAGAAGGGGAAGGTTAGGGTTAGGCTGCGTTAGGGTTAGGTTTAGGACTGAAGAAGGGGAAGGTTAGGGTTAGGCTGCAGGATATGGAGGGTTAGGCTGCAGGATATAGAGGGTTAGGGTTAGGATGCGGAGCATAAAGGTTTTAGGGTTACACCGCAGAGCATGGAAGGTTAGGGTTGTAGAAACAGAAAAATATTAAAGCATATTTGCGAATATTCGCATATTAATCCCTACATAGTTAGAGACAAAGAACCGCAAAAGTGCAGGAATTCGGGAACGCGTACGCACGTGCGCGTGCATTCCCATGCTCGTACACACTTTCGCGGGCTTTGTTAAATTCGATATTAAAGTAATAAGACATACATTTACACGCAAATAAACACACAGGGTTTGTTAATAATAAGACCGCATGTTTGCGGCAGTAGTTATGCGCTATGCTAGGTTAGAGTGTAAAATGTGTATGAATGAAGGATATGCGGATGACCCTCCAGGAGGAGAACAATGGAAGACCCCAGGACCAATGATGACCTAGGAACCACCAAGAGGATTGAGATCCCTCCAATCAAGCAGAAGATCGGCTACCCCTTTGATGTATGGACATAAAAGGACTTTGTTTTGGGACACTCACTCTCATTCTTTCCTGAGAAGACGTCTGGACTGATCGTCTTAGCCATCCTGGTCGGCTGCGCTGCGTGAATACTGTGTTGTGGTACCTTGCTGTTAACCTGATTCTGTTGAGTAAACTCTGTTGTGTAAGTTTGAACTAACATTCGCCTTTGTGCTATTTTTCCCAGTTTTAGCGGGTAATTACGTACTGATCTACGGGGGTACTTTTTGGGGTACACGGATTCTACAGGGTTAGGTTTAGGACTGAAGAAGGGGAAGGTTAGGGTTAAGCTGCGGGAAATGAAGGGTTAGGAAAGGGTTATGGGCAGGGTCAGCGGAAAACACTTACCTTCTGGTGGATGACTCTTCACGTCTCCAGAAGTCACATCACCGCCGCTTTCTACCATGGAAGTCTACATTCAGCTGCTGTATGATGGTATTTCGCAGTAGCTGTGTCCCTGGCAGAGGCAAAGCGATGTCTCTACTCTTCACTTCACTAAGAATCCTGAGCATTTCACCTCATCGGGTCGGATCCAGAGCTACGTTCCCTTTACGTTTCAACGCGTAGCGTATTTATGCTTTCGTAATTACTAGGCACTCCCCTCGCTCTTACGTAGTTTTGCCGTTTTACGTTTTCCAAACCCTACCTTAACTTTTCCAAGCGTAACTCCTGTCGCCGGTAATGGCTGCATGTACTTACGCGCCTAAGCACCGCCCATACTGTACGAATTAAATGCCTCCCCACACCTCCGAAGCGTAATTACGGGTGTCATATGTCTGGCACGCCCATACTGTACGATTGAAATGCTTCATCCCGCCTCCGAAGCGTAATTACGGGTGTCGTGTGTCTGGCTCGCCTCTTCGTCCGTAGTTACACTGTTGATTGTAGGCTCGTAAGTACGTTCAAAGTTTCAGGTCGTAACATCTGCCGCGTGCAATGTTTTTGTGACTCCGGCGAGTGTAAATACGCTAGCGGACGTAGCTCTGAATCTGGCCCTTCATCTTTACTCAAACTCTTCCTATACAATTGCATATAATTAATTGAATATAAAAGACATTTTGACAGTGGGAGATAATGACAATAATCTTTATGACCATTGACCTTGTTTTGTTTCTTTCGGCGCAGTGTCATGTGACTACACTGACAAACACAGTCACATGATGCCAAGACCTGCGCTCAATCAACTCTGTAACCCTGTAAAATCCTCTCCCCCCTCTATCTGACCTCCCAGAGAGATATTGAAAAGGGGACAAGGATTGCAGAAGGACGGATAAAATTGTATGCTTAAAAAAGTAGTTGCACTTATAAGGTTCATAAAAAGTCTACATGGATAATTTAAAAATCCATTGCAAAAGGTTTTTGTGGTCTGTAGAACAGAATTTTTTTTAATGTAACAAACTGAGATTATTTTTCCCATGTTAAACCATCTGTGTTCTTATTTCAGATGAATTATTCACTAGTGTGTGGTGTTTATTGTTTTATTAAACACTTTATGTGATAACTTACTGGCCCTGAGTTACACAACAATCTCTGGTTCCTCTGAAGATACGGCAGGTACAGCTGGACTCTTTGTGCCGCATTCAGAGATCCGTCTGGCGTTCGGATCTCAAATATACGCACGGACGGAGCAAGTAACACCCACCAAAACCCCAGTCTCTCCTGTTGCTCATCCGTGGCCACGGAGACTTCCGCCTCCATAGACCAGCTGTATTTACCCACGTCCGATTCACAAGTCCATCCGTGAGGCACTTCCGCGCATATAGTCCACGTGAACAGCGTATAAAAAGTTACTACGCATGCGCAGTTTAAACGTACCTAAAAATACGCACGGAAACCAGAGAAAAAACGGATCTCTGAATACGGCCCTTTAACTCCATATAATTCACTTAGAGACCTGTGATATCTGTTTACACTGAGAGTCATTGAAAATATCTGTGTAGACAGACGATAATCTTCAATGGAAAAAAGTGACTGGTGAGGATAGATTTTATAAAGTCCGATAATGGTCTAGAAATGTGGTTAAACAAGACTGTAGTTTTCTAAAATTGTTACACTGCAATTTCTCCAGGTTAAGTCCTGGCAACCAATCAGATGCTTGCTTTTGTTATCAGAACTACATTAAAATGAGGACATCTGATTGGTTTATGGGATTTAATGTGTGTTTTGCACCTAAATAAAATATTTTTATAAGCAATAGTGTTCAAAGTATAGTGGTATATGGTGGGATGTTATACCGTCACTTCTCACTCTGATTTATTTGAAAAACTATAAATCTCCATTCGCTTCTATGTTGTTTTATTATATTTCCATACAGACCCTTCTAAATGTCTATACCACCACCTCTAAATTTCCTCTTACACTGTGATATGAATACAGGGCTCTGTATCTGAGGGGGGTTCCCCCTAATGCACGGGGCAGGGATCGCCTTAGGGATAATAGACACTTGTGTGGATGTTGGAGAGGAGTGTCTGCCTCTCTGCACTGAATCTGATCCCTTAATCCTTAGCAATCAAATGCTACTTCATTCTAAAGTCAGTTATGTGACCTGAAATAATATTGCAGGTTTAAAGAATCTATTTTATTCTGAATGTCTTGTAAGTGTTATTTAGTTCTGAAGTGTTTACATTCTAATTATTTTGCTTCCTTAATCTTTGTTCTCTATCTGTTTGCATTAAAGCAAATGGCACGTTATTGTAATAAGGAGAGCAAGCCTGCTGCAAAGTCAGGGGGAAAAGGAAGACAATGAGGGAGAGAAATAAGATAGAGAGAGAGGGAGAGGGAGAGAGAAAGATAGAGAGAGGGAGAGAGAGAGAGAAAGATAGAGAGAGGGAGAGAGAAAGATAGAGAGAGGGAGAGAGAGAGAAAGATAGAGAGGGAGAGAGGGAGAGAGAAAGATAGAGAGGGAGAGAGGGAGAGAGAAAGATAGAGAGGGAGAGAGGGAGAGAGAAAGAGAGAGAGAGAGAAAGATAGAGAGAGAGAGAGCGAGAGAGAGAGAGAGAGAGAGAGAGATAAAGAGAGAGAACAAGAGAGAGAGAGAGAGAGAGAGAGAGTGAGAGAGAGAGAGAGAGAGAGAGAGAGAGCGAGAGAGAGAGAGAG
>WWET01001112.1:323788-334263 GCA_011038615.1 Limnodynastes dumerilii | reverse complement strand
CAGCGATATATTAGTGCAAATGGGGAGTATATTGAAGGGGACAAGCATCACATTTGTAATACCAATAAATAAAAGTGAGTTATTTAATCAGTCTTGTTATTTAATAGACATACCTCGTATATAAAGCTGGAATTGTTTAGGGTTATTTTTTTTCACCTTAGCAATACTTTGCATTTAACATTTTCGCTGTAAAAGAAATCATGTAGCTAGAAAACTGCTGATCAGTGAATACGGCCCAGCATTATAATGCCGTCACGTTAACTTATTAAGTTCAGATCATCAGACTGGCAAACCACCCTCGGTGACTTGGAGACTGCAATACAAAGCTCCCAACATTTAGATTCCCGAAAGTGGAAATAAATAAACCCTGCCCTAATCTCACCCAAATTCTGCCCACAAATGGACATACAGTTGTGCCCAGTTAAACCTTTCCCAAAAACAGGGAAAATTCTGGCATACATGGTGCGAAATTCCATGCATGGTGGGCCCACCTGCTGGGGAAAGTTGAACAGGGCTTCAGAAATCATTAAAACTTTGTTTACTTACCATTTAGAAGCTACCAGCTTCCTGCAGAGAACAGAGCAGCTACTGTCTTCCTGCAGAGATCAGACAATGGAGCTGATGTCACCAATTCAATGTCCTACAGAAAGAGTGTATAACTCATCCTGTGAATTGATTGAGTGATGTCAGCTCCATTGTCTGATCTCTGCAGGAAGCCAGCAGCTGCCATATGGTAGATAAACACATTTTTTTTTATGATTTCCTAATGGGCTGCAATCTAACTTATCCACCATGTCAAGATATCATCATCATCATCATCATCAAGGCAGAGAAAGATTTATCTAATCTCAATCAAAATAGTGAACACTGCAAAAAATAAAAAATTAAAGAGAAATGAATGCATGGAAGAATTTACCAAACAAGAGAGTAGTTACAACATTATTTATTAGATCCACATAAATTTAAAACTATGGTACCATTAAAGGCACATAATAGAGTAACTCACAATGCACTGGTTGAAAGAGGAACGAGGATAAATAGTACTCATGGGAACCTGAAACATTAGCCGTGTCCCTGCCAGAAAGGAATCAGTAAAGGTCACCCAGTACCGTACAATAGGAACAGCTAATAGTCCCGATATACAGAACACAAACAGCACTGCAGAATAAGCCAAGGGTTTACCACAGATATGAAGCGTGGAGTCAGTTCATTCTTCCAAGGCATGCACGGTGTAAAAAGTTCCAATGCGGTGAGGGTCCCAATAAGGAGCTAAGCTCTAGCTGGTAGATAGGAGGTAATCTGGCTGTGCACAGGTTCAGTACAGCTCAGCAATAACCTCCTGATGGTATATCCATAGGGAACACAATAATCTTTCTTCCAGAGTACCACCGGTATAGCGGATAAAGAATTTCCAATATTAAAAGAAGCAGTGAGTGTTTATTGAGAAGAGATTTAGCCTCGGTGCATCAATAGGTATACCTGACGCGTTTCGTCCCTCCTCCAGGACTTTTTTAAAGCAATATGTGTGGTAAGTGGGTAGCCCACCTGAACTGTAATCACAGGTGTTGTCAATTTAATTGAGCATAGAAACATTCATCCAATCCTTTATATATTCTATATATTTTTTATATTATATATTTTTTTACTTATTTATTAAAAATAAAAATCTTGATCTCTTTCCTATATTTGATTATATATTTGTTAATGGTTTTATTTTGTGTTTTTTATTGTACAACCGAGTAATTGAGATATTGGGATTTGATATGTAACTATTTGTATTGAATATTGTTTACATAGGAATCCATAGCAATTTTTATGGGAAAACCTCCGGATGTCCTGATCGGATGAATGTTTATATGTGGATAAATTAAATTAATTATGTTTTAACTACTCGATTGTTTAATGAATTCATCCATACATTCATTTCTTTGGTTTTTTTTCCGCTGTGTTCTCTATATTTGTTGTTGTTTGTTGTTAAAGCTCTTCCTCGCAGCTGATTAATCACCTGTCTTGCTGCTATTTAGTATTCCTTTTATCTGATCTGAGCTGTATTTGGTCAAAACTCAACCCATTTTCCATGCAAACTCCACCCCTTTTGTGGGCTGCATTTCGGGTCTGTCCCGCCAAAATAGGGACAGTCAGGAGGTTTTGCAACATCTATAGTGGACGAGTCCCCAAGGGCAAGGACTGAAGGTGACCTCTCGGTACAAGGGGGTGTCCGGGCACCCCTCTGTTTCCTTTTAATCAGTCCTACATGGTCAAGAGGACTCCTCAGAAAGGTGTTCCACACCTCAGTGTTAAAGCATAGCTGAATTTGAGGGATTCTAATACTCCCAATGGGCCTGATCCAGCATAAGATCGGCTTTCGAGACGATCTGCGCATGCGCCGGGCAGATGTTGCCCGGCGTTGCTATGGCAACGCCCGATCGTGGATTGGGCATCCGTAGCAGCGCCGTAGGGACGCTGGAGGGGACGTCCTCCAGCGTCCCTACGTTAAGGTTAGTGCAGGTGGGCGGGGGGAGGTAGGTAAATGAGGGTAGGAGGGCGGGCTAAGCGGCCATACGCTCCTGTGCGAGCGCATGGCCCCTTCCTTACGCCGGCTGGTTAGGGTAGCCTTCAGTCGGCGTAAGGAAGGGGCCAGACGCCCGCACAGGGGGAGTATCGCGGTAAGTGAACGCCGATACGCTGTGCTTTAGTAAGCACAGCGCATCGGCGTACCTCTGGATCAGGGCCAATGCCTCCCAGATCCTCTATACAAAATGAAACAAATAATTTAAATAAAGTGCTCTTTCATTGTAACACCAGGCAAGTCAATGTAACTTCATTTAAATAAAGTTATTGGTTTTCATAAAAAGTAATTAAATGGGGGCTGAAAGTTTGAGGCGAGTCCTGTAGGAATTTTATGCATTTACTGATTCGGTGTAAAGGAAAACACAGAATTTCTCGCTTCTCCTCTGTCCCTTCTCTGACAGCAGAATGAATTACCGTCATTCTACCATGTAAACCCATGAGGGGCTTGTGCTGATATATTAGCCCAGGTCCGCTGGAGTCTCAGGGGTGTAGTACAAAGGAGTAGAACCACGATCTGTGCAGTGATAGAATGCTGATGTGAAAGTTTGGTTTCTTGGTAAATGAGGAAACAGAATCCACTGCACAATGATCGCACACACAATAGAAAAAAGGGGCGGATCCACTAAGAAAACCAGCTGATTTCCGTACGCTAGGCACGGTGGTCAGCAGAATATTGGTACTGCACATGCGCAGTCCCAAAACAGCCCCTACACAGGAGGTGTGCCCAACCCCCATGCATATTAGATACACATGGGGCCAGATTTACTAAACTGCGGGTTTGAAAAAGTGGAGATGTTGCCCATTGCAACCAATCAGATTTTAGCTGACATTCTCTAGTATGTAATAGGAAAGTGAGAGCTACAATCTGATTGGTTTCTATAGGCAACATTTCCACTTTTCCAAACCCGTAGCTTAGTAAATCTGGCCCATGGGGAGTAAGTATAGACATTTAAATTGTACCGTAAGGACTTAGCTAAGCCTTTATGTACAGTCCAGTATTCCGCATGCATGTGGATTCAGAGCCACCATCAGAAGTAGGAAGCCCCGTCCCCTATGTGACATAATCAGTGATGTCACATGGCCAGGCCCCCGCGGACCTGCTTTAACAGCTATAATAGCTGTCCGGTGCACAGGGAAATTCTTCTCTGAGTACTGGCCAGCTAATGATTGGCGGCCCCATCAGCTCTGGGCCTGGGACATTAATCCCGGCTTTTCCCCCCTGTGTGGAATAATTAAGATGGGTTCTGTGCACAGATCCGCCAACTGCAATAGGAGAGAAGGGTAATAATTACACTGTCAGCAGATGAGAGCCAAGCTCTGTTCTTTGACGGCCTGTCATCTGGAGACCCCCTCACCTCTCGCTGTCAGCAGAAAACTATGCTTGGCCGTCAAATTATACAATTACAATTTGTATTTATAAACAGTACTGTCTAAGCTGACAGCTTCTTACAGCTGTCTAAACATGCGCAGAGTGTACTGTGGTTGCCACATCTGTTCCTCCCCTTTGCAAATGAACCTTCACCATCTGTATTTATATATGAGCCACCTCTGCTGGGATAACTGGTTGATAGTAGCAATGGGAAAAGGGGATTTGTATAAGACGGAAAAAACAAATAACAACAACATAAAAAAAAAAAAACCTCTGTGATTAATGATTGTCTCTGCCATGGGAAGATTAAACATCTTTATATAAAGTAGTAGTGTACAAATTAATTTATGTTTTATCCTCTCAGAAATGTGTTTTTTTCTAGCCAGAAGAAAATGTGTATCTGTGGATCATTAAAATGTCAATAAAAGATTTATGGTTTGTATTTCTGGTGCTCAACTCCAAACCCAACCTCTTGCAGAGTCTGTGGAAGACACAATTGCCTTTTGGAGGAAGGGAAAGGAGCTGGGGGGCTGGTGGTGGTAAAAGTGTCTTTAAAATGCTTGATAATTCATTTTCTGGGATCTCAATTTCACTATTAAGAAATGCACCAAGCCTCTTGCTAGTCCCAGCACAGAAAGAAGGCTATATGTAAGGGACCTCTTTCTGTATAGTCACTCACTGTTTGCAATATCTTATATGCCATTTTGTTATTATTGTTGTATTATTAGTATTGTGATTTCTTTTCACATATTGATATCAATGAATAAGTTTCTGTCTCTGTGTTCTTATAAACAGATCGGCTGTGATCATTTTGAGTCTATGATAATTGTGATAAAAGCACATTATGTAGAATTAGTGTAAAGGAACCAAAGGCCTCCAGCGACAGTTTGCATGGTGTCTAAATAAACCTTGGTGGTGACGATGAATGGTGTGTGAAGTGAACAAGTGAATTTTGTCATTGTAAGACAGGTAGTTGTTTTTGATGGATGTGATTTGCTAGTACCTTGGTCTGTTTTCCAATGGACCGTCATTCAGCAGTTGAATGGCGACTGCCAGAGTTGCAAATATCTCTAAGCCTTTTATTTTAACCCTAACCTTAACCCTCCCCTAACCCTCCATTTCACACAGCCTAACCCTAACCTTCCCCTTCAGCTCTAGCCCTAACCTTCCCCTTCAGCTCTAGCCCTAACCTTCCCCTTCTTGAGCCCTAACCATAACCTTCTATGTTCCGCAGCCTATCCCTAACCCTCCATGACCCACACCCTAACCTTAACCTTCCCCTCAAAGCCTAACCCTAGCCAGCCACAGCTGCCGCAGCCTGTTGCTATTGGTGATGGGTCGAAATAGGTACTCGTTCCCTATATCAATTTTCTATTTGTTGAGCATTTCGGCAATGATAAAGGCGCCAATTAGGACTGGCAACCACATCCCGTTTTAGAGTAACCCTTTGTCACATATAAGTCCCGTAGCCTCAGGTTAGGTCAGGATTGTGACAATCCCCATTAGATGTAATAAGTGCAAAACACTGAAGACGGTTCCTGCATTCAGAGTCTGGGTAAGGAAAGGGATCAATGACCAACATCACTAAAATATCCCTTAAGCGCAGGGAATGAAGCTTTCATGTCAGTATAGAGAGATTACATATCTCACATGTGTCATCTCTGCAAACTCAATGGATTGATCTGTGGCCAGTTTTTGATTAAACATAAACATCACTTTAATACACCGTCTGGAGAGATGATCACTATCACCATCACGTGGGCTTCTAATGCAATTTATAGATGTTTAACCCACAGTAAACATAGACACTACATACTGTGAGCACACTGCTATCATCCTCAGTGCGATACCAATGAAGCATACGTGTATTGTAAGGCTTTTGTATGCACTGGAGGTATCTTCATATTTATGGCCTCATAAATCCTATGTGCTGTATCTCCGCTAAGCCGAGGGATGCTGTAAATTCTGCTCTGCCGGGACCCAGCACATGGTATATCTCCACCACCTGCAGGGAGTGTCTCGTTAACCAGTAACATATGGAATTGGGGACACAACTGCCTCTATTATCATGCAAATCTAATCACACGAAATGTAATGGGGAAAGAATGAGATCTGGTTAACTCATAATTGTCATTCAGTTTTGCAACGTATACAATGTAGATTGCGTCTTAAAGACCGCGTATACGCAATCTACATTGCAACAAGTAACGTAGATGTTGTAACAAAATTACTGCGCATGCGCAGTAGCTCATATCGGAAAACGTAAGCTCTGCATACGGCCCGATAAGTACAACTAGCATTGCAAATGATTATTATTATTATTATTTATAAGGTGCCACATGGTATCCGCAGCGCTGTACAGAGGCAATAGCTAAGACAATAGTTACATATACAATACAATAATTAACAGAGGGTATAAAAACATGAATAAGGAATACAATACATGTACAAAGCAAAAATAAAATACAGTACAAAAATAGCAGAATAATATATATATGGAAAATAAAGATGCTGGATATGTGTGTAGGGGCAGATGAATAAGGAGAGAGTAGAGAGAAAAGGTGGGCAGTGATGAGGACAGGGCAGAGGGGTGATGACAAGGGGGAAGGAGGACCCTGCTCATAAGAGCTAACATGCTATGTGAGAGAGGGCGACCAAACAGGAGACACAGTGATGAAGATGGGGAGGGCAGGTATGATTAGGTGGAGGAAGGGTAGGCTAATCTGAAGAAGTGGATTTTAAGGGAGCGTTTGAAGGATTGGAGGGTGCTGGATTGCCTGATAGGGTGTGATAAGTTGTTCCAGTGGAGAGGGGCAGCCCGGGAGAAGTTATGCATCCAAGTCTTATAGAACCTTTCCTGCAAAAAAAAAAAAATACAACATAGAATTCACTTGAATAAACAGAAAAGTTGTAAAATTGAAAACGTGCCATTTGGCTTGATCACAGAGAGGTGAAAATGTTCCGGGCTTCAGTCTGCGCTCTCTATTCCACCTTGTGTGCTTAAATCACCATCTGTCTCCATATAAATCACACTATACAAGGTATACAGAAGATTTGTGGTTGGACAGTCACATTTAGAATACAAATGAAAACTCAAATTGGCAGAGTTACACTTTCTTATGGATGCAATATTGGACGGTCTATGCCGGTTGCATATATTATTGGCATTTTTTATTTAGCCCAAGGGCATTAACAAAATGACACATTGAAACATTAAATTGTGATAGACCCAGATTGCCAACCTTTTAATGTGTTTTTATTGGCCTTTGTTTAATGTGTTTTTATTGGCTTTTGTTTAGCCGACGTGACAGGCATATAAGGCAGAGAGGACCCGTGACAACAAGCATTCCAACGGGGGGTTGCAGGAAGATCAGGGCTGTCTTTTCCAGTAGCCACGATGGGCATTGGCCCAGGATCCCACAAGTCTCTAGGGCAGGGGTGGCCAAGCTCGGGCCTCGTGAGCTACCAACGGTTCATGTTTTCCAGGTCTCCTCAGATAGTCAGAGGTGAGATAATCACTACCAACTGTAGATTTTTTTGAATAAGTCTCTAGGGCAGGGGTGGCCAAGCTCGGGCCTCGTGAGCTACCAACGGTTCATGTTTTCCAGGTCTCCTCAGATAGTCAGAGGTGAGATAATCACTACCAACTGTAGATTTTTTTTTATGTGTCGGTTAGTAATGAAAACACCTGTCCTCCAACAAGGAGACCTGGAAGACATGGACTGTTGGTTGCTCACGAGGCCCGAGCTTGGCCACCCATCCTCTAGGGGACTACTACTGCCTGGCCCCAGTAGCCAAAGCATTTTGGAACTGACTGACAGAGCAATCAATCTGAAACTACTTGACTGGATTGTGACTCTGGGTCGTATTCAGAAATACGTTTTTGCAGGAACTTCCGTGCGTATTTTTACGATCTGATGAACTGAAGGGTGGGGGGGGGGGCAGGGAAATGTGGGAAAGTGGGCGCGGGCTGACACTTAGGATCTTAAATAAACGCTACCACATCACTTAAGAGTTAGGGTTAGTCAATGGTGGTCTAACTTTAAGATCCATGCAGTGGGCTGGAACCTGCTAAGATCTTAACCTTAGATGCGTATATTTGCGATCTTTTCGCAATCGCATCTCTGAATCAGCCCCTTAATGTCTAACTGTGTAGTGTCAGTTATAATATATATATATAAAACACTCATTTTTGTTTGTGAATAAATTTATTTGACTAAGTTTAACTTTACAAATATTAAACATTTGTTAAAATTTTATTTAACATATATTGACATTGTATTAATAAACTAGACAAAATTTAAATATCACATAAATACACAAACATGTAGCAAACCATTTTAGCAGATAAATCTCATTCATACTGGATTGTTTATTAACCTCTGAGTAGCTTCTAAAGCGTTGCTTTAATTAACAACAGGTACAGGATGTAATCTAATAATGAAAGCTCGCTGCCTTACATTACAGAAGTCACGTGTTCTTAAGTAAAGTACAGAATATGAAAACCTACCAACATCCACAACTGAAAAGCTACCTTAAGATCCGCATGCATACGTTCCTAAGTTCAGCACGCAAGTTAGTAACCACGCCTTGACATATAATTACAATTCTTATGTCATGAGGACAGACGTAATTTCAGAACGGAATTTTAAGAACGCAATTTCCGTTAGCAAGATCCGTACGCAAACGGTTACTGCACATGCGCTGTTCAAAATCACGTAACATACTATTCTTAAATGACATGCGTACGTAGTTCTGAATCAGGTCCATAATTTCTATAATCACCGATTAGTAAAGATAACTAAATATATGACATTTTTATTAATAATAAATCAGTTTATGGATCACTGTATAATATCGGCACACTCCTTAAAGCTGATTAAACATTAAATGTACACAATGATAATGATAATATCACGTACAATCTATTGTCAGCTTCTAAGGTTTAGGAATGGGCTCTGTGAGTCTTACACAAGATACAAAGCCGTTATACTGTAACCTGTGGGTCCTGCGCTGCTCTGTAGTTATCAGATATGCACAGATATGCACAGAGACACAGTTACATTTACACAATATCCTCAGACCATCAGCAGAATTATTGTTTATCTATAGTTGGCTAATTAAAGAAGATTATCTGGCGGTCTGTTCCTCTTTGTAATTTATTATCTCTGAAGTGTTGGTAACCTTGTTTTGGGTTAAACATGTTTCATGATCTCTTTTTAAAAATATCTTGTTTTTATTTAATTTACAAAAATATATCATTTTAGCATCATTTTGTTCATGACTATACTTATAGTGCATTTGTATTGTCACTGAAGCACTCGCCCACAACATAATCCACCAAGTCCACTAAACATTACAGCGATGTGCCCTGCGCTTGGAATTATGGGGAAAGTTCATATATCTGGGAATGTTGCTGCATTGTGATTGGCTGCTCTATTGACCACAAGTTACTGTAGCCCAAGCAGGTGGCATCTGTATCACTGTATCCATTAGACTAGGAAATAGGGAATAGTCAATACCAATATACAGAAAATAAATACAGATAATATGTAAGATTTTCCCTCACTTAAGTTAAGTTGTGAAGAGACTTTTTATGTGGATCTTACATGTGATGTGAATCAGATGGGGCTGGATCCAGACTTAAGTAAGTGCTTGAAATTAGTTACTCCTGGGCTAAACCATGTTGATTGCAGGGGGAGTCAAGGTAATTGTATTCTTTGCATGCAGGGATATATTTTTGAATTGCTTACTGCAGTGCACACAGACACTAACCAGCGTTAGTATCACACTGTTATTTATCACCTCTCTTCTCTAATACTATTATATTATTACACAGATACTGACGAGCGTTACTATCACACTGTTTATCACCTCTCATCTCTAATACTATATTATTATTATATTATTACACAGATACTGACCAGCGTTACTATCACACTGTTATTTATTACCTCTCATCTCTAATACTATTATATTATTACACAGATACTGACCAGCGTTACTATCACACTGTTATTTATCACCTCTCATCTCTAATACTAGAGAAACATCAACTCTCAACTCAACTGCAATTCAACATAGGGGAGAAAGTTCATCAGTATCTAGATAGAGCTGATGGTGTCATCTCCGCAGATGCCTCCACCTACATAACAAACTAGAGAGCGGTAATATGCTGCTGTAAATTCAGTCTTTGTATTATAAGAGGAAAGGTGGGGACTCTTCAGCTCCGATCCTGCCATTAACGGGTGATAACGATCAACCTGGGAGATACCATGGAACTGATGTAACTGCACAAAGAGCACTGGGAATTATGGGCCTGATTCAGAGATGCGATATTATCGCTACTTAGGTGCGTATATTTAGGATCTTAGAAAATTCGCATCAATGCGCATGCGTAGTAATAGTGCAACGCCGTCTACGTAGAGGTTAGGATCTTAAATTCGCTAAGCGCGGACCTGTGAATCGATCGCAAGCACTTAAGATCTTAAGTGCTGCGGAAGTTTAAGATCTGAAGGATTTGCATGGAAATGGG
>WWET01001112.1:292218-303542 GCA_011038615.1 Limnodynastes dumerilii | reverse complement strand
AGTTACTCCTGGGTTAAACCATGTTGATTGCAGGGGAGTCCTATTTCATCTGTTGCAAACAGTATTAGAGTTGAGAGGTGATGTTTTCTATCCCAAGTCTAAATAACAGTGTGATAGTAAAGCTGGTCAGTATCTGTGTGCAGTAAGCAATTCAAAGATATATCCCTGCATGCAAAGAATACAATTACCTTGACTCCCCCTGCAATCAACATGGTTTAGCCCAGGAGTAACTCATTTCAAGCACTTACTTAATTCTGGATCCAGCCGACAGTTTTTAGCTATTTTTCCATAGCCATGAGATAACAGAGGGGGGTTAATTTGTAGTTCCATTGGTTTACATTTAAACCACGGGTGGGGAACCTTTTTTTTTGCCAGGGAGCATTTCGATATTTATCACTACATTCGGGGGCCATACAAAATGATCAACTTAAAACTTCACCTGCTGAATATGGTCAAAAATATAATGAACTCCCCCCCTTAATGTGAGCTTTGGAAGAAAATCCAGAGATCCAGAGGTTACCATATGCCGGCTGCCCCCCAATGAGAGTTTCCTGCTCAGGATCCAAGAATATGGAGAGTTTCAGGGTCCCAGCTGCCACCAGCGACCCAGGAGCAGATCGGGATCCGGAGCCTGCAGGACAATGCGGCCCTCCCCTCCGGAGCGCTGGAAGCAGTCAAAGGGATTTTGCGGCTTAGTGCACCAAAGCTCTGGAGAGAACGTCCAGAAGCCAAGCCACACCCCCACTGGAGGGCCAGACCAAATGATTTTGCGGGCCTTATACGGCCCTTGGACCAGGGGTTCCCAACCCCTGTTTTAAAGAAAAAGGATTGGATCCAGCACTAATAGCAGATTCCATACTTCAGCCTCCGGTGCGGTGGATAATGTACGGCATTTGTTATCCTAAATTCAGCACACGGGAATGTGGCCACTCCCCCCGACATTCCTGAACGCGGAATGGATTCCGTACCCAGGACCCTTCCTTAAATTTTGCGTGATGAATACAGCTTTACGTATGTTGCGTGTGTAAGTCAGGTGGTTTTCTAAAATGGTTTGCACAGATGGAAGTGTCTGGCACACAGCCCTGATGTCAGCGCTCACTGATCTGAAGACATCTGGAGCACAGCATAGTGAATATGTGGCAGGCAATCAATCTGATCCACTGTCTAATCATATGGAAGACAGCAACACAACAGAGACAATGATTTCCCCTAATCCTGAGTGTGTGCATGGCCATTGTGAATCAGTCATATAGGGAATCACATGCCCTCCAACATGACCCATTCCATTAGGTACAGAATACTCTGCTTCTCAGTTTCCAATTGTCAGTTACTATGGTAACCACCTTTGTTGGAGAGACAAATAGTTTTTTAAATATCAACTAAGTTATTTCACCAGGTGAGTGACAGTTGGAAAATCAGGTGTGGAGTATATGGTACCTAATGGAATGGGTCATGTTGGAGGGTCTGGGAATCAGCACACAACAGCACAGGGGTTAAGGGTATCCCGGGAGAGCCGGTAAATCTCCCGCATTGGGTGGTAAGTCCCCCCCCCCCAGACGACGCCCGCCCTCCTGCCTAGTAACACTACTTTTCCTAGTGTTGCTAGTGACTGGCCAAGAGTAATGAAACAATTTGCGTCATCAAGACCTGTCCCCACTCCCAGAAATACCCTGAACGATCATTGATGGTCAGTGGGTGGGGCTTCAGGACACAATTTGCATAAATCACATCATCAAACCCCGCCCCTGCCCAGGCATCTATGGCTTCTCTCCGGGATCTCATGGAAGGAAGCATTGAAAAGCAGGCAACCCAGCAGGTTATACTATTTCAAGTAAGTGGATTATTAAGCGTTTTAAGATGGCTGTTTATTAGTCATTAAAATAACCAAAAATAACTTTTTTTTGCTCTGTGAGTATTGTTGATTTTTAAAACTCAACTAAAACACAACATATTTTTTGTTAAAATCTGCCATTTTTTTATCATTAACAAAAATATATTCTTAAAAAATCATCTTAAATATTGTAAAGTTAAAAAAAGTACATAAAAAATGCAGCAAAAATGCTAAAAGTAATAAGAAAGGTGACACAGTCAGCTGGCCCTCCAACATGACCCATTCCACCAGGTACACAATACTCCGCTCCGGAGCTTCCCACTGTCACTCACCTGGATTTAATGAATTAACTGATGTTTGAAATACATTGGGCCTGATCCGGAGCTATGACCAAGCGCTGTGCGTACTAACACACAGCGTAACTACTATACACTCCCCCTGACACCCCCCCCGTCCTACCATAGTTACACTGTCTTACACCGGCTGCAGCCTACCTTAACTTTTGGCAGCGTAACAACGGCAGGACGTAACTACGAACTGCCTGTAAATCCTGCTCTAAGTGTCTAATTAACATGCCTCCCCCCGCCTACATTCCCTAACTGTTGCGTATTTACGGTGATCGTAAGATTGGCACGCCCCTTTCACCGTAAATATGCTATAGTTAAGGAATCCCGATTCAGTTACTAAAAACACTAATTACGCAACAAAACATCTGCTGGGCGCATGTGCAGATCGGGCAAATAGCCGATCTTACGCATACGCCCGCCGTAACAACGACAGCGGGCGTTATTCTGGATCAGGCCCATTGTTCTCTTCACTGCAGGCGGTTACCATAGTAACTGATTATCGTAAGCTCAGGAGCAGAGTGTTTTGTATCTAGTGGAATGGGTCATGTTGGAGGGTCCGTCAATTTGCATTTTATAGAAAGTATTAACTTGTAATACATTTGGGTGCAAAACAGTTCATTTGTTCTGTTGTCAATGGCAAGTGCAAGATTTCACAGTCCTCTGATTTGCACATTTTTGGCAGGTTTGGTTCATACCGTCTGTCGGGTGTCATTGGCAGTGATTTCCGGGAAGCTGCTCAGGATTGGAATAATACTCTGGCTGACCCCCTATTGCTAATCCCCTGTCAGTTATATATAAACCAACTCTTGCAAATGAATATGATGATGATGCTGTCAGAATCTCAGAGAGAGCACCATCAAGACACTGCACCAAAGGGGTGTGTCCTGTACCACCAAAGGGGTGTGTCCTGTACCACCAAAGGGGTGTGTCCTGTGAATAGCTCCACCCATGGGTGTGTCTAGGGCTGCCAGAAAAACTATTTCTCAGTAACAATGGCAGCCTCAGTATTTATTGATTGTTATATTGTCAGTGAATAAATCCTTTCAGTATTATTGTGGAGACTGTGAATAGGATCCGCTGACTGCTTCATCTTTATAGAAGAGATAAAAGTAGGTGACACTACAGCTGAGTAACAAGAGACCAAATAGTGCAACGAAATCTGAAACTGAATCAACATCAGGGAGATTGCCAACAGTTCAGGGAGTCAGGAAGATCACACACTCTAGGAACACTAGGGGAATTGCAGCAGTGATTGACAGGGGAGGGGCTTAATGACGTGATTTGCATAAATCACATCGCTAAGCCCCGCCTCCATACCGACACCTAGTTCTTCCCTCCAAGATCTTCCAGAGGGAATAACTGAGACGTTGACAATCCTGGTTTTATTATTTAAGATGCCGTGAAAAACAACTCTATTGCCCTATGTTGGAATAAGCCATTCTCTCTAGCAATGAGACTCGGTGCAAAGCATCTATTTTTGTGGAGCATTCAGCTTATAGAATTACTGTACAAATCTCCTCTTACCCAGTGTTTAAGAGATAGACGGGATTTTCTACGGCAGATAAAATAAGTCGGTCTGCAGTGCATGAAGCACTGTGTCATTTTATGATTCCACGGCTAACAGAAACACTGTTGAAGCAAGGAATGAATTACTGCAGCGCGCAGGATTAAAACATTGTCCATTATATAACAGAGGAGTTTCTCTTCCACATCACTGATCACTGTGAATACTGTTTTTAACTATTAAACGTTACACATTCAGGAGCTGATCCACAGTTTGGAAGAACAATAAAAACGAAAATCAAATCAAGGGCCAGATGTACTAAGCTGCGTGTTTGGAAAAGTGGAGATGTTGCCCATAGCAACCAATCAGATGCTAGCTGACATTCTCTAGTATGTAATAGGAAAGTGTGAGCAAGAATCTGATTGGTTGCTATGGGCAACATCTCTACTTTTCCAGACACGCATCTTAGTAAATCTAATCCCTGGCCCTAAGCAAAACTATGAACAAAAAGTAGGAGAGAATAGGGTATATATAGGATGCACTCATCAATCCATAATTATGTTCTGGATAACACAATACCAAATAATAATATATCATAAAATAATTAAAGTGAAATAATTAAAGACTATCCCATGGTTGCCTACTTTTGCAAATGAATATCAGGGAGATTGTGAGAGCACTATCAAGGCGCTGCACCAAAGGGGTGTGTCCTGTATCGCCAAAGAGGTGTGTCCTGTGAATAGCTCCACCCATAAGTGTATCTAGCACTGCCAGGAAAACTATTTATATAGAAAAGATAAAAGTGACACTGCAGCTGAGTTTTTCATTACATCTTGGCCTCCATGAAATTGGCCATCTCCATAGACCTCAATGGATGAAATTAGAATCAGGGAGATTACCCAACACTTCAGGGAGTCAGGGAGATGACCCGATCTTCAGGGAGTCTCCCTGATATTCAGGGAGAGTTGGCAACTATGGACTATCCAGCTGATAGTCTAGTAATGAGACAAATACTATGCAAGGGAAATAGGAAAAATCAGGGCTCAAATGCCAGCGAAATAGATTGAAAACACAAATTATAGTGATTTTAAAAAGTGTATAGTGCAGAGATCATTCCATAATTAAAAGACATATTAAGCATTGGCTTAACCTCCAGTATGATGTAATCACTTATAGTAATATTATATATTCCTCAATGTGTAAACAAACATTTATTTATTACAGATTTTTTCATCTGAAAAAGGGAAGTTTATCATAAGATGTCTTCAGATCATATAAATTCAGATGGATTTCTCCCCTATATAATTGTCTTAAATAAACATATATTCAGTCCTTCCTATAAATGGGGGCCTAACACAGACCACTGTTAGTTATATAATTGTAAATAGATGCAAATATAATTCTAAATAGAATCAACTATTATATTATTACTATTCAGTGAGATTGTATCCAGCCCCTCATACAAGTAAGGACTATGGGGTAGATCCAGACCTATGGGCTAGTTACGTTAGAACGCGTAGCGTCAGTTCTAGGCACTCCCCTCGCTCGTACCCTCTTTGGCCGTTTTGCGCTGCCCAAACCCTACCTTCACTTTTCCTAGCGTAACTACTGACGTACGTAATGGATTTACGTACCTCCCGGCCAAACCCGGCCCATGCTGTCCAATTTAAATGCTTCCCTCCGCCTACCAAAGCGTAATTACGGGTGTCGTAGTGATGTCCCCGCCCCTTTGTTCGTATTTACGCTGATGGCGCGTATGTTAGGAGTTACGTGGCGTAACATCTGTCTCGCACATGCGCAGTAAATACAAATGTGTAAAATGACGTCATGGGCTACTGTACTTAGCTTAGGATCTGGCCCAATGTAACAAAGAAGACTCAGTGTAGATACATTAACCAGAGTCTAGTTACAGCTAATCCTTTTCCAGCAATACAATGGTAGGTCCCATACAGTATGATCCTCTCATGTGTATATTTGTTCAGTAACAGTCATACAAGAGGAAAAATAACCTCTATCTAACTTCCAAGTCCACCCTCATACAAGAAAGATGTCTATGTATCTGTATGTATAAGAGACAATGGGCTGCATCCAGACTTAAGTGCTTGCAATGAGTTACTCCTGGGCTAAACCATGTTGATTTCAGGGGGAGTCAAGTGAGTTGTTATTTATCACCTCTCATCTCTAATACTATTATATTATTATATTATTACACAGATACTGACCAGCTTTACTATCACACTGTTATTTAGACTTGGGATAGGAAACATCACCTCTCAACTCTAATACTGTTTACATCAGATGAAATATGACAATCTCCATGGTTTAGCCCAGGAGTAACTAGATTCAAGCACTTACTTAAGTCTGGATCCAGCCCAATGTCAGCATTAGTGCAAGTATAATAGTTAGAATGTCTCCCCACTAGGAAAAGAAATGGCACCACGCGTTTTGCTTGAAAGACAAGCTTTCTCAAGCGGAGGCGGAACTAGCGAGTTGTGGGTCCAGGCGCAAAATATATGCTTTGGCCATGATGATATCCCAGGTAGCCCCTTGGGGTGCGGTGATGACGGCTGTGGGCCCTTGTATCGGCATGGGCCCCGGTGCCGCTGCACCTGTGCCAAAAATGGTAGTTCTGCCCCTGTTCTGAATGATGCCTTGTACATAATCAATGAAACTGTGCAAGTTTCTGACTGTTCCATTTACATGAAGTGCTACCATTGTGCCAAAAGCACCAGCAATTTATGGCTGCATCCAACAATATTTTCATATACATGGACTATGCATAGACAAGATGCAGGAACGTCCAATAGAATGCAGTTACACTTCACAGGCCTGATCCAGACCTACGCCAATGTGCTGTGTGTACTAACGCACAACGTATCGGCATGCATTCCCCCTGACACTCCCCCCTGTGGCCGGCGTAATTACATCGGCTGAAGGCTACCCTAACTTCAGCCGGTGTAACAGAGTGTAATTACGCCGGCCACAGCATCATAACGTCCCAAACCCGCCCTCCAGCCCTCATTTGCCCACAAATGCCTGATCTTACGCATACGCCCGCCGTAACTACAGCGGCGGACGTTAGTCTGGATCAGGCCCCATTTGTATAAGCTCTTTCCCCCCATTGGTGCTCATGAATGCTGGAAAACACTGAGAAGGATCTAAAGCAACGGAAATACATTCTGTCCTTTTATCATAATGAGGTTCACCATATCTCTAACTGAGGCAAGCAATTATAAAGATTGCAATGTCTCCATTCGTTATATTACCTAATAGACTAAATGATTGAATATTTTAAGGGCAGGTAAAGACTTGAAGATGTTGAGACATCCTTAGGAAATGACTATTAATTAAAAAACATAATTATACATCTGTTATGAAAGGGCCACAGGGTTAAGAACTAAGTGAATTGTGAAATGTTACTTTATGGGAGTTGGAAAGGTTTGTAATAATTACTTTCTGGTCTCTGCATAAAGATATTGATGAGTATGAATAATGCTTGTTATTATAGCAGTGTTATGAATCTCTCACCCTGATAGCGTTCACTTCAGTCCATTTATCATTTTGCAGTTTATCAGCACCGTACAAGGCTAATATTTCATAGAGCAACCAGTTACTGAGATTCAGACTCATTTAGGAGCTTTGTTTGTTTGTTTTGGAATAAGGGAGAAAATTCAATAGTTCTCATGCAATATTAATAGACCGAAAAACACAGTGAAAAGTAGATTTAATTGGCTGCAAACATTAACGTGGTTCATTATGGTAATGAACACTTGACTAAATATATCAGGAGAGATTTATATATCGTAATACATACTTGCCAACTTTTTATTACTTCTTCCTGGATGATCCTGGATGGGAGAAAGTGCATATATTATGCAGGAGCTTAAAGGTGCGTTTTGTGTCATCAAATTCCACCCCCTCCGTGGCCACGCTATGGGTCACAGAATTGATAGGGGGCGGGACTTGAGGCAGTGATTTGCATGAAATGAAATTATCATGCCACGCCCATCAACTCCTAATTCTGTGACCTATAGGGGTGTGGTCGATTCTGAGAACTGGCTGGGAAATCGATTGCTTTTGCCTCGAAGGTGGTAAGTATTAAATCTAATCCCAACCCTTTCCCTAATCCTTACCCTAACCCTCCCCTTCCATGATCCTAACCCTCCCTTCCCTACAGCCTAACCCTAAGACTCCCTTCCTCGCAGCCTGACCCTAACCCTCCCTTCCCTACAGCCTAACCCTAAGACTCCTTTCCTTGCAGCCTGACCCTAACCCTCCCTTCGCTACAGCCTAACCCTCCCTTCCCTACAGCCTAACCCTCCCTTCCCCACAGCCTGACCCTAACCCTATTACTCCCTTCCTTGCAGCCTAACCCCAAGACTCCCCTTCCATGACCCTGACCCTAACCTTCCCTTTCCCAGAGCCTAACCCTTAAAATCACTGGAGAGGTTATTCATCCTCCATTCTTGTGGTGACCTGGGCCCTACTGGCCAAAAGATAAATATCACCTAAGTTTTTAAAACATGTAAATAAAGTGATCTAGAAGAATACATTATTTTCTTTTTTAGCTTTCAGATGAAGTAATTGAGCCATCGAATTCCATTTTCTTGAAGTCCTTCTCCAAAATTTCATTGGTCGAATATATCCTTCCAGTATTACCAGGCAAGCACAAGTGCAGACTGATTTCTTTCAAAGTAGGTTCAAATGAAGATGAACTATGTCAGCATAATTTGCTTAATCTGTTGAGTCAGGTTTATAGTTAGACATGGATTAGAGGTCGAGTCAGGTTTATAGTTAGACATGGATTAGAGGTCGAGTCAGGTTTATAGTTAGGCATGGATTAGAGGTTTACTCAGGTTTATAGTTAGGCATGGATTAGAGGTTTAGTCAGGTTTATAGTTAGATTTAGATTGAGGGTAAATAGGCTCTATAGTTAGATATGTTATAGATGTTGAGTCAGTTTTCTAATTAGTGCATTAAGGAGTTATATTAGGTTTATCATATCTAACATATCTAACATATCTATCATATTACATTACATTTAAACGTGGAGCACAGTTTGAACAACATTTTTAAACTAGTATTAGAGACTAAAGTAGATTTTGTTAGTAAAGGATTTGAGTTTGAGTTAGGTTTATAGTTAGATGTTGATAAGAGTTTGAAATAGGTTTATAGTTAAATTTGGATGAGATTGTGAGCTAAATTTATTATTAGATGATGTGGATTACAGTTTAAAATGGGTTTAACGTTAGATTTTTATTTGAGTATGAGCTAAATATACAGTATAGCTAGACTAAGAGTACAGTTTGAACCAAGTTTATAGTTAGACTTGGATTATAGATTGAGTGAGGTTTATTATTAGATTAGATTAAAATTGAAGGTTACTTCAAAGGTAAGCTAACAAAAGCAATTAATCAGACTTTCAGTTTTCTTGCATAACTTCTAATACACAGAGTGAAGAAAATGAATAAAATAGAGAAAACAGCAACCAATCAGATTCTAGTTATTATTTATCTTATACTTTAAAATGAAAGCTGGAAGCTGATTGGTTGCTATGGATAGTCCTCCACTTTGCTTTTACATAAAGTTTGGAAACTCTGTTGTAACATGTCAGTGTTTAGTTTACAGAATGGGAGAAACTGTTTGAGAATTGTGCTGACTTATGCTTGTTTATGCAAGTACTGACTTAATTATTTTTATTTTAATCTGCATTTGTACATTCCTTTGTGTAACCATAAAACCACAATAATTAATTTCCCAAATTCTGTGCTTTGTGTTACTCTGTGTAATTATATTGCAAGCCTGACCAACCTCTGACCATTTTCCTTTTTATTTTCTGTGCGTTCCGATTGGCTTGTGACTGCTTTATCAGGTCCAGGGTCTCTACAACAAGGATACAACAAGGATACATTTGATCATTCACAGGGCCGGATTTAGAGCCATGGGGGCCTGGGACTGAAGTCCCTGACATTTATCCTTATGCACTGCAGTGGGAGGCCTGAAGACCTGCAGTGTGTGGGGCCTATTTTCAGATAGAGGCCTGGGACTGTAGGGCCAGATTCACAACCCCGTATTTTTTAACATCTGTCCTTAATTTTCTAAATCTAGCTACTACGCATGCGTGCTAACTATTTTACGCTCTCTACGTAGCGTTTCGTTATGTAGATTGCGTACATGCGGTTTTTAAAGACTGTATGTACGCGTGACAGGTTTTGCTCAGATCTGGATCAGCTCCAATATCTAGTGAGTTTCTCTGATTATTAACACTGGGCCTGATCCAGAACAACGATTCTGAGCGAATTTACGCGTGGCGGAGACGTAAAATCGCCTATTTGTAAGTACTGCGCATAGAAAATACGCTCCTTAGCGTAGCGTAAATGTGAGCGTATGGGCCATTCACGTATGTGTCACGGAAATACTTAAGTGTGGGCGTGCCAATTTTACGTTACTCCAAAATACATCTGAAATACGTTTAGTAGGCGGGGGGTTTGTATTTAAAGTAAGGGCGTGCAGTATGGGCGCTCTTAGCTGCGTAAATTCGTCTTGCCCATATGTACGTGTGCGTATGACAGCGGTTACTTTGGCTAAAGTTAAGGTAGGGTTTGGAAAACATATCTTGACAAAATACGTACGTGCAAGGGGTGTGCCGAGGGGAGTGTAACGAATTTTACGCACAAGAAAATACGCTACGCAAATTAACGTATGGCAAACGTAATTCTGGATCTACCCCACTGTTGCAGACAATCAATCTGCCCATGTTATACAATGGCTTATTCTAACATGTCCATGCATTCATTGCCTTCCATTATTTCAAGCATATGTTTGATTTTATATTAACAGCGCTGTTAAAATATTTATCACAAAACTCGTTTCCTCAACCAAAATATTTAATTCCAACTGAAGCTTTTTCCCCTTTGCCGGGATTCCGATCTAAACATAAGTTATGTCTCTCTCCTGTCTCTTTATATGATTTATATCCCAGGAACTATATTATGTTGCCCATAGCAATAAAACTCAAGATATTCTTTTTGTTGCTGGATGTAAAAAAGAAGATTCCATTCACGAGAGCAAACACAAAAAAGGCGTCTGTCCCACCGGCCATGTTCCATTTTAGTTGCTCTGCTAAGCATTGACTCTAATGTATTCACGGTAAACAAATGAATGCAGGATTCCAGGTGAGACCCCGGCAACGTGGTGTAATATTTGTTATAAACAGTACAGTTTTGACCGTTGTCAGTCTCCGGTTAGAAAATCTGTTTTCCGAAAGAGGGACATCTGAAAGTTCCTTTTTGGATGTCCCTATTTCGAATACTCCCCACTTTAGAATTTTTATTTTTAGAATGGGTGAGTATGCCGATCAGCACTCACCCATTCTGATTCAAAAATACCGCCGCCGCCGTTATCCCGCCGCCGTGCCGCTACCGCCAGACCGCAGGGTAAGGTCAGTAACCTCTCCAGGGTGCGGGAAGGTAGGGTTAGGGTCAGGCTGTAGGGGAGGGAGGGTTAGGGTCAGGTTGCGGAGGAGGGAGGGTTAGGGTCAGGCTGTGGGAGATGGTGGGTTAGGGTCAGCCTGCAGGGAAAGGAGGGTTAGGGTAGTGAGAGGGGAGGGTTAGGGTCAGGCTGCAGGGGAGGGAGGGCTAGG
>WWET01001112.1:246886-261077 GCA_011038615.1 Limnodynastes dumerilii | reverse complement strand
CATGCTATGGCTGCATGTTACACCCTCACATACTATAGCTGCACATTACCCCCCTCCCCCTGACTTAGGACCGGACTCACAGATACGTTTTTGCGTGGTGTTGCGTGCGTATTTTAAGGATCAAATTAACTGCAGATGCGTAGTAATTTTATTATTGCTATTTGCATTGAATTTAGGCACGGAAGTCCATTAGGCACGCTCATGTGAAACGCACTTGGGAACATACGTGCGGAGGGGCGTGGTTGAAATCCGTACGGACAAAGTTACTTAAAAGTGGGTGGGGGGAGGCATTTAAATGACCATTTCAGGGCGCGGTTAATTAGATATGCACGTACGTGAGTAACATACTTGCGTAAGAACACACGTAGAGATAAGGGTGCCCTGTGGAGGCGTAAGTCGCCAATAACCCGTCCTTGTGAGGGGAGTGTCATGGGTGTTGCCTTACTACATCCATGAGTATAATTGTGCACTCGCTGCGTGCGTTTATTTGCGTTCATTCTAAATTCCCTTTGGTTCTGGTGCAAGCAGATTAACCCCCTGCCTTTCATGCACCTGTTTAACATATACCTATAAATTGATTGAGCAACTTCCATTCTGTTTTTTTTTTATCTCTATGATGTCCCTGCATATGCATTGGAACACTATAGCGTGTAGCCGATTGGTCTGTTCCACTGTTATGATCTGGATGGGGGGTTGGACTGGGGCTGTGTCAGCGCCCATAGTTACAGAAGCTTGCTTTGTAAAACTATGGAGACTGGTATTGGGAATGTCAAACAATTTTTTATTAAATTGAACTATTTTAATGTTATGTGTCTGCTTAATATAGCAGTTATTCCACAGAAAATTCTCCTGTTTCCAGGCAGTTCTATAAAATCTGTGGTCTAAAAAGATAGCATATACTACATGGTGCCATCTTATTAAGATCATAGTATTATTACAGCAATCTGGGGGTCATGGATTACCGAAAAGGACATTCAAGTATATGCTTTTGCTAGAAGAGAAGATAGTGCCACCTGGTGGCCAAATGTATTATACCAAATCTCGCCAAACGAAGGGCATCAGAACCGTAATAGAGATCTGATTGAAACATGCACCACCTGCTGGACACGAAGAGTACTACAACAACATAGAACGTAACAAAACTTTCATATAAATGTTTAAACCCACCAGAAGCAAAAGTGTAGCAACGGCACAGAAGGAGAAACGCGTGTCTATTTCCCCTGTAACACAGAAAAACAGAACACAGGCATGAAAACAAACGTAGTGTCCGATCAGCAGTTGCTACAGGCCTAATCCTATGTAACTGTTGTCAGGAATGTCCCACATTGTTTTATTATTAACATCTGCAAAGCAAGAATGACTGTCAAGTTGTGGCCCCCAGAGCTATCACCTGTGTCCCCCAGCTCCCTGCTGTATCGATGTCAGGTTTATATGTTATAGCTTGTAACACTTGTGTAAGATGTTGCTGCTAGGTTATTACATATTGGTGCCTCTTTTTTTTTTCTTTATTAAATGTATTGTTTGTAATAAACCAAGCAACCGCTGACGTGTAAGAGGTCACGTGTCTCTGTATTACAGTTACAGTATTTGTGACACAGGAACACTCCATCTTTATCAGCAATAGGAAAACTATTCGGCTATTGTTTTGTTGGAGTTTTGTACTTGAAGTGACTGAAAGTGAAACATGATTTACCCCATTTGTCTCCAGAAAACGAGCCGTCTTCTTTCTGTAAATTCTGCACATACTCCACTATCTTTTCTGTGTCTACCTCAGAGAGACTGTCAAAGAGTGTAAGAATCTGGAAGACAAAACCAAAGCATAGAAACATAGAAAGCGACGGCAGATAAGAGCCACCCGGCCCGTCCAGTCTCCCCCGCTGTTTCTTTAAACTGTACTGATCCTAGACCCTATTTCATCCTCAATTTAGTGAACATGTTTAAATTGTTTGTTAGTCTCTACCAGCTCAGATGGGAGGTTATTGCACTTATCAACTACCTTTTCAGTAAAGAAAATTCCACCTGCAGTTTATTCATGTCCTCATGTTTTTTCCCCTTTCCTCTGAATAATGCCCCCTCCTGTACCTGCTTACACCCCTTGATATATGTGAAAGCTGCTATCATGTCCCCCTCTCCCTTCTCTGCTCCAAGCTATACATGTTACTTCCTCTAGTCTCTCTGTATGGTGTGTGACACAGGCCATGCACCATTTTAGTTGCTCTTCTCTGCTCCAAGCTATACATGTTACTTCCTCTAGTCTGTCTCTGTATGGTGTGTGACACAGGCCATGCACCATTTTAGTTGCTCTTCTTTGCACAGTCTCTAATGTATATATGTATTTCTGGAGATACGGCTCCAGAACTGACCCCAGTATTCCAGGTGAGGCCGCACCAATGACCTATAAAGTAACATCACTACTTCTCTCCCGCTACTAATTCCTCTCCCTATACAACCAAGCATCTGACTGTCTTTTCTCATTGCTTTGCTACATTACTTGGGCTGCCTTTAAGTCACATGAAATTGTGACTCTTAGATCCCTTTCCTCCTCAGCAGTCACAATGTGTGTTTACCAGCAGTCACAATGTGTGTGTACCAGCAGTCACAATGTGTGTGTACCAGCAGTCACAATGTGTGTGTACCAGCAGTCACAGTGTGTGTGTACCAGCAGTCACAGTGTGTGTGTACCAGCAGTGTCAGTGTGTGTGTGTATAAGCAGTAGGGTGACACTGGAATATCAGGTGGTGACATGAGGGTGACACTGGAATATCAGGTGGTGACATGAGGGTGACACTGGAATATCAGGTGGTGACATGAGGGTGACACTGGAATATCAGGTGGTGACATGAGGGTGACACTGGAATATCAGGTGGTGACATGAGGGTGACACTGGAATATCAGGTGGTGACATGAGGGTGACACTGGAATATCAGGTGGTGACATGAGGGTGACACTGGAATATCAGGTGGTGACATGAGGGTGACACTGGAATATCAGGTGGTGACATGAGGGTGACACTGGAATATCAGGTGGTGACATGAGGGTGACACTGGAATATCAGGTGGTGACATGAGGGTGACACTGGAATATCAGGTGGTGACATGAGGGTGACACTGGAATATCAGGTGGTGACATGAGGGTGACACTGGAATATCAGGTGGTGACATGAGGGTGACACTGGAATATCAGGTGGTGACATGAGGGTGACACTGGAATATCAGGTGGTGACATGAGGGTGACACTGGAATATCAGGTGGTGACATGAGGGTGACACTGGAATATCAGGTGGTGACATGAGGGTGACACTGGAATATCAGGTGGTGACATGAGGGTGACACTGGAATATCAGGTGGTGACATGAGGGTGACACTGGAATATCAGGTGGTGACATGAGGGTGACACTGGAATATCAGGTGGTGACATGAGGGTGACACTGGAATATCAGGTGGTGACATGAGGGTGACACTGGAATATCAGGTGGTGACATGAGGGTGACACTGGAATATCAGGTGGTGACATGAGGGTGACACTGGAATATCAGGTGGTGACATGAGGGTGACACTGGAATATCAGGTGGTGACATGAGGGTGACACTGGAATATCAGGTGGTGACATGAGGGTGACACTGGAATATCAGGTGGTGACATGAGGGTGACACTGGAATATCAGGTGGT
The DNA here is from genome assembly GCA_011038615.1 of Limnodynastes dumerilii. Classification (NCBI taxonomy): domain Eukaryota; kingdom Metazoa; phylum Chordata; class Amphibia; order Anura; family Limnodynastidae; genus Limnodynastes; species Limnodynastes dumerilii. The sequence continues at coordinate 257,409 of WWET01001112.1, read as the reverse complement.
GACATGAGGGTGACACTGGAATATCAGGTGGTGACATGAGGGTGACACTGGAATATCAGGTGGTGACATGAGGGTGACACTGGAATATCAGGTGGTGACATGAGGGTGACACTGGAATATCAGGTGGTGACATGAGGGTGACACTGGAATATCAGGTGGTGACATGAGGGTGACACTGGAATATCAGGTGGTGACATGAGGGTGACACTGGAATATCAGGTGGTGACATGAGGGTGACACTGGAATATCAGGTGGTGACATGAGGGTGACACTGGAATATCAGGTGGTGACATGAGGGTGACACTGGAATATCAGGTGGTGACATGAGGGTGACACTGGAATATCAGGTGGTGACATGAGGGTGACACTGGAATATCAGGTGGTGACATGAGGGTGACACTGGAATATCAGGTGGTGACATGAGGGTGACACTGGAATATCAGGTGGTGACATGAGGGTGACACTGGAATATCAGGTGGTGACATGAGGGTGACACTGGAATATCAGGTGGTGACATGAGGGTGACACTGGAATATCAGGTGGTGACATGAGGGTGACACTGGAATATCAGGTGGTGACATGAGGGTGACACTGGAATATCAGGTGGTGACATGAGGGTGACACTGGAATATCAGGTGGTGACATGAGGGTGACACTGGAATATCAGGTGGTGACATGAGGGTGACACTGGAATATCAGGTGGTGACATGAGGGTGACACTGGAATATCAGGTGGTGACATGAGGGTGACACTGGAATATCAGGTGGTGACATGAGGGTGACACTGGAATATCAGGTGGTGACATGAGGGTGACACTGGAATATCAGGTGGTGACATGAGGGTGACACTGGAATATCAGGTGGTGACATGAGGGTGACACTGGAATATCAGGTGGTGACATGAGGGTGACACTGGAATATCAGGTGGTGACATGAGGGTGACACTGGAATATCAGGTGGTGACATGAGGGTGACACTGGAATATCAGGTGGTGACATGAGGGTGACACTGGAATATCAGGTGGTGACATGAGGGTGACACTGGAATATCAGGTGGTGACATGAGGGTGACACTGGAATATCAGGTGGTGACATGAGGGTGACACTGGAATATCAGGTGGTGACATGAGGGTGACACTGGAATATCAGGTGGTGACATGAGGGTGACACTGGAATATCAGGTGGTGACATGAGGGTGACACTGGAATATCAGGTGGTGACATGAGGGTGACACTGGAATATCAGGTGGTGACATGAGGGTGACACTGGAATATCAGGTGGTGACATGAGGGTGACACTGGAATATCAGGTGGTGACATGAGGGTGACACTGGAATATCAGGTGGTGACATGAGGGTGACACTGGAATATCAGGTGGTGACATGAGGGTGACACTGGAATATCAGGTGGTGACATGAGGGTGACACTGGAATATCAGGTGGTGACATGAGGGTGACACTGGAATATCAGGTGGTGACATGAGGGTGACACTGGAATATCAGGTGGTGACATGAGGGTGACACTGGAATATCAGGTGGTGACATGAGGGTGACACTGGAATATCAGGTGGTGACATGAGGGTGACACTGGAATATCAGGTGGTGACATGAGGGTGACACTGGAATATCAGGTGGTGACATGAGGGTGACACTGGAATATCAGGTGGTGACATGAGGGTGACACTGGAATATCAGGTGGTGACATGAGGGTGACACTGGAATATCAGGTGGTGACATGAGGGTGACACTGGAATATCAGGTGGTGACATGAGGGTGACACTGGAATATCAGGTGGTGACATGAGGGTGACACTGGAATATCAGGTGGTGACATGAGGGTGACACTGGAATATCAGGTGGTGACATGAGGGTGACACTGGAATATCAGGTGGTGACATGAGGGTGACACTGGAATATCAGGTGGTGACATGAGGGTGACACTGGAATATCAGGTGGTGACATGAGGGTGACACTGGAATATCAGGTGGTGACATGAGGGTGACACTGGAATATCAGGTGGTGACATGAGGGTGACACTGGAATATCAGGTGGTGACATGAGGGTGACACTGGAATATCAGGTGGTGACATGAGGGTGACACTGGAATATCAGGTGGTGACATGAGGGTGACACTGGAATATCAGGTGGTGACATGAGGGTGACACTGGAATATCAGGTGGTGACATGAGGAGGATGACAGAAGGTGACAAAGTAGCACAGGAATGAGACATACAGGTAACAGGAGGCGGCAACAGTGACCAGCAGTGATATGAGGTAGACAAAAGTGTGGCAAAACGTTATATGTAGGTGACAGGAGGATACAGGCATTATAGGAGGTGATAAGTAGGTGACAGGTAAAGGCAGGAGGTGACATGCAGATGACAGGAGGTGACATGTATATTATATGGAAGTGACATATATGTACATATGATATGGAGGTAACAAGACATGTAGATGGCATGTAAAGTAAATGACAGGGACGCGGAATGAGACTGTGCAGCGTGTGACGGGGGGGGGAGGGTAACATGGCAGCACACTGCTCTCGGTAGTCCCGGTTCTCTCTCTCACCATGTCGGTGCCGGAACCGTGGAGCCGCAGCCCCAGATCTTGACCAATGACAGGTGAAGCGAGGGAGGGGTCCTCCCGGTACTGGCTGCTCGCGCACCACGGCTTCATTTAGGCGGCCTGCTCAGTGCCTGCACCTCTGATGGAGCTTAGGTGTCCTGCGCGGTGCCTGTCTGCAGTCTGCTGCCTAACCTGTAATAATGACACATAGAATGATAATAATGCTGTGTATAGAGCTGATCAGAGAGAGGAGGACATGTTCCTGCATATTATGCGGCTAATTTACTATATCTGAGGCGTTCATGCTAAATAATGCCCAAAAACATGCTGCATGCATAGTACTGTATAGTATGAACTAGGTGCTTAGAAACACTGGTTCACTAATAACTGTGCAGATTAAGCTTAGATCAATCAAATACAGCATCTATTGCAACTAGAATCTCATATGCTAAAGCTTTGGCATATTCTTGTTTTTCTTCCTTTGTTGCTTCTCCCTCTAGAAAGTCATGATAATTAGTTGCACATTGTTTTTCTTTATCTCTGCCTATGGGACTCAACCCTAAACAACTGACTTCCTCATCACCTAATAGACTAATTCACAGTACATTTGTTGTTGGCCACGTTTTGTGTAGGGAGATTTTTTTTTTTTACATACATTCATTATGGTTTCTGTTTTTTTGTATGAATCCGGTTGTTTTGTATGAATTCAGTCAGTGTATATGAAAAAGTTTGTGTGTATATGGCTTTTGTGGATCTTTTTCTATGCATTTAATAGGGTTTCCAGCTGTTTGTCTCTAGTGTAGATCTGGGTGTTTTTGTGTGAATTCGGTATATATATATATATTTATTAATGTTGGTCCTTATATCGCCCTGATGAAAATAGTCACCGACGATTGAAACGTCGGCCTGTTTGCTTTTTAATATGAGTTATTAAAGTTACTGCTTTTAACTGCTGCGAAGTCTTCACGAGTGACTCCCATGCCTGCACTTATTTTTATATATATATATAGAACAGTGTGTTTGGATCAGGCTTTTGTGGAACTTCTCAATTAATAGGATTTACGGCTTTTACCCTCTTCTGCTGTAATGTACAGTGTATGTGAGTCACACTTGGGGCCAGATTTACTAAGTTGCGGGTTTAGAAAAGTGGAGATGTTGCCCCTAGCAACCAATCAGATTCTAAAACTGACTTTCTCTAGTATGTAATAGGAAAGTGAGAGCTAGAATCTGATTGGTTGCTATAGGCAACATCTCCGCAGCATAGTAAATCTGGCTCCTGGAGAGTAGTCCTTGCACACCCCATCAAATATATTGCAAATTGCATCCTGACAGAATTTAAACATGGATGAAATTCCAACCTGGCAATCTATATTAACATACCCCTCAACATGACCCATTCCATTAGGTACAAAATACTCTGCTCCTCAGTTTCCAACTGTCAGTTACTATGGTAACTACCTTTGTTGGAGAGACAAATAGTTTTTTAAACATCAGTTCACCAGGTGAGTGACAGTTGGAAGCTCAGGAGCGGGGTATATTGTACCTAATGGAATGGGTCATGTTGGAGGCAGGCTGTTCATTGACACAGCATTTCAGATACATTGTAGCCACTTTTATACACTGAACAAGTTGTGCTAATGAAGCGGAACATGTTCTGACTGATCTAGATTCAGGAGGAATGACAGGGAGCATGTCTTCTTTAGTCAATTCACAATATAGGTGTTTTCTCTCTCCCTGCTTACCCAGCCAGACCTCTGTAATCCAGGGCTGATCAGGAGTGGTTACAATGTGAACGTTCTTATTTCTTGATAATGTGTTCCATAGCGAATGATTCTCCAAATCTATTGCACTGGGATTTGGTTGCACAACACACATCAGAAAACTATATTCAGCCATATATCTGCCCAATAATATATTTTATTATTTGCTTTGTAGGTGGATTATATACATGCAGCTCTCTCCCACTACATCTCCGCTCCTCCTATTCATATTGACCCAAGTAACGGCCTGCACCGTAATCAGATACAGATCATTGTTCGCAGCACTAATAGCAGTCAGAGACGCTCATATGGTTAATAGGAACAAGGAATGCTGTTGGCAACAGAATTTGTAACCATATTTTAAACACTCCGTATGCTCCTACCATTAGTTACAATTGGATATGCCAACTATGTGAAGCTGGAAATAAAACAATACAGCTAAAAATATGGATGAGGCTGTCAAAAGTATTAATCCTATAGAGCAGGCCTATTCAACCTGTGACTCTTCAGGGGTTGTAAGACTACAAATCCCAGCATGCTTTAACTGCATAGACAGGGCCAATCCAAAATAAAGCATGCTGGGATTCGTAGTTTCACAACAGGTTGGCCAGGCTTGCGATAAGGGTTGATCCAGACCTGAATGTGCGCCTGATGTCATAACATATCTCAGTGTTCCTTCACACTGCGCATGCCCAGAAAAAAAATGCTTTATAATCCTTTCTTAAGGCCTAAACCTATCCTTCCTATATTTTAGCCCCAATCCTAACGCTCCATGCTCTGCAGCCTAACCCTAACCTTCCCCTTAAACCCTAATTCTAACCTTTTGGCAGCCACAGCAACCAAAGCCTAACCCTAATCCACGCACCACAACCTCTGGCTATTGGGAAGGGGGAAATAGGTTTCTGTTCCCAATGGCACATTTTTTTTTATTAAACAAGGATACAGCCGCCAGCTGAATGGTTAGAAATACAGCCCCTTGGACCGGCAACAAGATCCCATTTCAGTGCAATACAAAATGCAAGAATTGCAGCATGCGGAACGCGTAGGGTCTTGCATTCAGGCCTGAACCAGAGCTACGTTTCCACACGTAGCGTATTTACGTTATCATAATTACTACGCACTCCCCTCGGTCGTATGTACTTTTGCCGTTTTACACTTTCCAAACCCTACCCTAACTTTTTGATGTGTAACTTCTGGCGTCCGTAATGGCTGCACATAGTTACGCGCCTAAGCACGTCTATACTGTACGATATAAATGCCTCACCCCGCCTACGCAGCATAATTACGTGTCATAGGGCCGGCACGTTCCTTCCTGCGTTGTTACGCTGCTGTTACGTGCCCGGCCTGTATGCTCCGAGTAAGTACTAATGTGCGATTTTACGCTACTGGCTACCATAATATCACTGGCGGCCGTGGGTCCGGATCTGGCCCATTGTCTTCATCTACCACCAAAACAGCTTCAAATACATGTGTGACGTCGCGGATATTAAAGAATTAGAACAATCACACTCAGAACATCAAAAGTGTACAAGTGTTTTATTTCTTACAAAAAGCATCTGTGGATCAATATTTTATTTCCTGAGCTACAATAGGCGATCAGACACGGAGACTCCATATTGTATAGGTCACATTTTTCTTTTCTCACAAACATGAGAATGGGCTGGATCCAGAACTACATCCTAAAAGACCGCATATACACAATCTACGTATCGAAACGATACGCAGATTACATACAATAGCTACTACGCATGCGCAGTAGCTATTGTTCATTGAATTACGTCCGTCTATGGAAGACGGACGTAGTTCTGGATCCGGCCCAATATCCGGATACATTAGGAAAGCTTCTCAGGCGAAACACTGACACATTCTGGTTTATAAAACTAAGAACAATCTTCAATTTCCTGCAGTCTATGGACGTTAGAGATTAAGGCCAGAAGGAAGAAGAGTCCATAGTGGTTGATAAGGACGAGACAGTCTTCATTCTTTGTATTTGTTAAAGTGTTCGCGGGCCACAATTAGTCTTTGGATCTGTGCCGTGCCTTCATAGATCTAAAAGAAAAACATCAGTCATTACAGTAAAATAATGCACAGATTATGTTTTCTGGGCTGTTACTGCATATGCCGCAGACCAAGGTGGGCAATCCTTGGTACGGGTCCCATGCAAGGATCTTTTGAGTGACACCCACAGGCAAAGCCAGAAAAAGATGTAGTATGTACTGGCATTTGCTGGTGACAAATTCTTGACTTGTAATGTTGAATGCCTGGCACCCAAAGGAAAACAAATGGTCTACCCCTGCTGTGAGATACCTGGAAGGTCAGGACATGCGGGGGATACATAACCTGTAATAAGTTTAATACTAAGCACTGTTTTGTGCACTAACTACACAGAATTACAGCAATGCTGAATGTTCTATCTGGACGTCAGCATCATTTATACACAATGATCTGATGCTAACAAATTAGACGTCAATTAAAGCTTTAAACAACAAAAAGGATTTTGTGTTCGGGATGGAAATTGCCTACTACCATGGATATAAACAGATTTCTCTTCCAGGATAAAAGGCAGCAGAGTGAAGCTAATGGTAATCAGAATTGCACATTACTGGAAGCTGTCGCATCTTACGGATTGTACCTACATGGCTATAGAGCATGCATGGCCAACCTGTTGCTCTTCAGGTGTTCTAAAACTATGAGTTCTATCATGCTTTGCAAGCGTTTCAAATCCCCGGCTGCTTTTAGAAATAGAGACAGCCGAAAGTAATTTTTCGGCTGTCTCTATTTAGAATGAAAGCCGTTTATATTTCTTTTTTTATGGATGGGTGAGTGTGCCGATCGGCATACTCAGCCATTCATTTTCACAGCAGACCCGCCTCAGATGACAGCTCCGGAGAGGTAAGTAACCTCTCCGGGGACTTTTAGTATTAGGGGGGTTAGGCTATAGAGAAGGGAGGGTTAGGGTGAAAGGAAGGTTAGGGTCAGGCTGCGGGTAAGGGGAGGGATTAGGGTCCTGGAAAGAGAGGGTTAGAATTAGGGAAAGGCTAATTTTTCACTTATCGGAGCACCGTGTTCGGTGCTCTGGGGATCGATTGCTATGCCTCATCAAGGCATAAGCAATCGATAATCCAGCCGAGAGAACGGCCCTATCTTAGCAGAGACTCACACCCCTTTGCAGGTATTCATTATGCCTATTCCGTTAAAGCATGCTGGAATTCATAGCTTCAAAGCATCTGGAGATAGGCCAGGCCTGCTACAGATGATCCTGTTCTAAATATCAACGCAATCAGATGATAATAAGATATAATTACTTATAGAAAAATAAAAATACAAAGCCTTGAGCCGTGTGCATTCCACAACCACATAAAAAAAACCACAACAAAATAAAATAAATACTGTTTAAAACTCTGGCTTTGGGCTTAACACCGTACAATACCTGATAGATTTTGGCATCTCGCATTAGTTTCTCCACTGGATATTCACTATTAAATCCATTCCCTCCAAACACCTGGACGGCATCAGAGGCCACCTGGTTGGCGATGTCCCCTGCGAACGCCTTGGCGATGGAGGCATAGTACGTGTTGCGCCTGCCAGAATCCACTTCCCAGGCTGCCCTCTGATAGGCCATACGCGCCAGTTCTACTTTGATGGCCATCTCGGCCAGCATGAAGGACACAGCTTGATGCTAGTCAATATTGGATAAACAGATATGCGATTAGTGATCGTCGTCTTACCGTTTTGTTTGTTTTTTACATTAAAGACACACAATTAGCAGCTTTGGTGAATAGTTCTGTATTAAGCATGGTTTTGGATCATGTTATCAGATCCTCAAGCTAAAATTTGGATAGATCCCTTAAGCACTGGGCTACATTAACCAAACATTTGTGTCCACGCGTTTCAGTCACTCACATAGATGGATTTCCGAAACACAGGGATTTACTTTATCCTGACTCAAGCGTAGGAAACCTCACAAAAATACAGGAAAGTGACTAAGAGGGAACGCCTACTGACAAACTCCACTCCGCCCCTCCTGGTGGCATTTCTCTTAAGTCCGACTGAGTCAGGAGGCTTTAAATCAGTTGGCATGGATTTGCGCACAGTGTTAAATGATTAAAACATATGGGGGACGTCTGGATTCTGCCTTATTTTGATAGTACTTTTTCAAGCCCAAAGAGAGGGAGAATTTATTATACTATTGACGGCTTGTGGCTCGAGTAGCTGCGAAGAGGGGAGGTTGCCTCAAACTTGACGAGCGTCATAATCTCTCTATTGTGGGGAACTGTTTAGATTAAATCTAAAGCTATATGGAACGTATATATGGAAATATAATTCCAATTCTAATTACCTAATATATTTCATGCACTGGTATAAAAACCATTTTAGTGTTACTTGAAAAGAGTATATTAGACCGTATTCATACTTACGATTTTTCTACTTTTTCCGTGCATATATTTTTAGGATTGGATGAACTGCGCATGTGTAGTAACTTTTTTTTACGCAAGCTACGTAGGATTTCGGCACAGAAATCCATTAGGCACGGACTTCAAATCTGTGATTGGCGAGATACGTCCGAAGAGGCGTGCCAGAACTCTGTACGTAGGAAGTTAAGTGAAAGTGGATGGGAGGAGGCATTTAAATGGCCTAAAATGGGTGCAGTTAAGAATGTACGCACGTACCTAAGCAACTTTAGCACAAATATACGCACAGAGGGTTAAGGTCTGCAAAAATCCGTAAGTGCGAGGTGTTGCCTTGCAATTTAGGTGCGTATATTTCAGAATCCGTGCGTACGTATTTCACACTTAAGTGCTATTATCCTGTCCATTATACGTATGCTTTAGGCTACTTTCTATATAGTGCATGTAACATTCTTTTAGTAATGTCAGCCAGGTCTCAGAGCTCAAAAGTCTTTTAATACACATTTTCCTTATCTCTTTATTCTAGTTTTGAATATTTCAACTATTAAAAAATCTTTATGCTACCAATAAATATGTATATTTTTCATATTTAATTGAAAAAACCTAGGTTGGATCAAAGAAGAATAATGAACCCTCCTAACAAAAAAAACTGTTTAAAAGGTGCACAAAAATCTCTAAATAATCAATTACAAATCCGGCAGACTAAGAAATGTATTAAAAAAAATAGATTTTATTTAATCCAACAATAAAAGTTAAATATTAAAGATAGGCGAAACATCAAAAAACATATAACATGAACCATTTGGATTGCGCTCCTTCTCTGCGTGGAGGGGCGCTTTGATGAACGTCTCTGACCGCTGATACTGTCCGTTTTGACCCACTTGTGCAGTAGATAGGGAAGGGACATGCTACCACGGAAGAGCCGCTAGATTTGTTTCTTGAAGGGAAAGCTTCCTTGTCCTTTAGCTAGTCGGGTCTAACAGCGGTGTCCATTTTTAAAGGGACATTATGCAATTTAACGTTTGCTGCACTCCTTATATTTTGTTCATGTTCTATGGTTTTTGATATTTCGCCTATCTTTAATATTTAACTTTTATTGTTGGATTCAATAAAATCTATTTTTTAATACATTTCTTAGTCTGTATGTGCCGGATTTGTAATGTATTAATTAGAGATTTTTGTACACCTTTACACAGTTTTTCTGTTAGGAGGGTTCTTTATTCTTCTTTGATCCAACCCAGGTTTTTGCAATTAAATATAAAAAATATATATATTTAAAGGTTTTTTCAATTTGGTCATTTGAAACTGCTGGTTTGCACCTCCCAGAAGTAGGGAGTCTTTGTCTCGGTTACTGTGACCAACCTGTGCATAGTATTTGTTTCATATTTACCAACAAACCAAGTCTATATGCAGAGGAGTGAGGAGGACCATATACAAGGTGCACAAAAGATGCTTTTAGTAACCATAGAGAAGCAACAAAAATTATTCAAACTCCAAAAAAGAGAAAGACAATACTGACCCGGACGGACGCACAAAAACTTACCTCGGCTAGCAGCTTTCCAAACGTCTTCCTCTCCATGGAATACTTGGTAGCTTCATCCAGAGCCCTCTGGGCTAATCCGACCGCACCAGCGGCCACCTGTAAAAAGTAAACTGCAGTTCAGACCTTTGCCGACACTCACCAGAGTGAGACCAACGCTAGACCAATCTTCTTACCGACGGCCTGGTCTTATCGAAAGCTCCCATTGCAATCTTAAAGCCAGCTCCTTCTCCAATCAGAACGTTTTCAGCAGG
>WWET01001112.1:234268-246864 GCA_011038615.1 Limnodynastes dumerilii | reverse complement strand
CAGGATCACGGACATCCTCGAATACAATCCCTCTGGTGTCGGAGCATCGCTGACCCATGTTTATTTCCTACAAGAGCAGAAGATTTTTGGAGACCATGCTCCTGATGAGATATAAGGTGAACTCTATCTACCTCAGAAAATCCCATTTCGTTACATTCAGAAGATTCTTCTACAGTCTGCTATTAAAGAGACACAACATCAGAGTATCATTTGCATAAAACGATCTATAATCGTGCAGCTCCACCAATAACAAGCTGCAGAGGAATCATATGACCTTCCATAAACCAGTAACAAACTATATTGTTCTATCTGTAAAATAAAACACAGAAATGTTCGTTACACATATTTGAGCAAATATGGGATAAGCCACCAGCCACCGCCAAGGCCTTTCTGTATATGGCGGTCCTAACTCTAACAATGAGAGTCCCAATGTTAGGTCACATATATAGGTTTATAAATTGAGAGCCAACTTACCTAGGAGACACCCCTTAAAGTCTCCAAAATGGCTGCCCCTCACAGCAACTGATCCCAGACATGCCCACAGACAGAATAAAACCAGAATGGAAGCTGCTCAATCAATTTATAGGTAAATGTGAACAGGTGCATGAAAGGCCCCCTTTTTTACCTCTGTTTCGGTGGCTATCAGATTAACTCCGGCCTTTCATGCACCTGTTCACATTTGCCTATAAATTGATTCAGCAACTTCCATTCTGTGATCATGTGACCTTCTGCAATGCAACTCTTATACATAGCAGAGGGTTTGAACATAGAAAGTGACGGCTGATAGGAGCCACACAACCATCCCGTCTGCCTAGTCATTTTTTTGTTTTTTTTATATTTAATACTATGCAGACTCTAGACCCTATTTGACCCTCAATTTAGTGTAAGATTTAGAATAGTTTTAGATTTATCCCAAGCATGTTTAAATAGTTCAACTTTGTTAGCCTACCACCCCACATCGGAGGTTATTCCACTTATCAGCCACCCTTTCAGTGTAGTCACTTTTCCATACATTTCCTCTAAATGTAACACCCTCCAGCATATACACGTCCTCATGTTCTTATACATCTTTTCCTATGAATAATCCCCTCTTCTGCACCTGGTTTCACCCCTTGATATATGTGAAAGCAGCTATTATATCCCCCCATCCCTTCTCTGCTCCAAGCTATACATGTTACTTCCTCTAGTCTGTCTCTGTATGGTGTGTGACACAGGCCATGCACCATTTTATTTGCTCCTCTTTGCACAGTCTCCAATGTATTTATGTCCTTCTCTGGATACGGCCTCCAGAACTGACCCCAGTATTCTAGGTGAGGCCGCAGCAATGGCCAATAAAGTAACATCCCTGCTACTAATTTAGAGTTTACCGTTTTACCCGGAGATCGCTGCTCACCTTTCTGCCAATCTGTACTCCTGGACTATCAGCCTCTACGATGAATCCAGTGAAAGCTTTTCCCGTTGATGCCTTTGGGTCAGAGTTAGTGCGTGCCAGAAGAAAGTACCTATAAATAAAATGTTCAAGTTCTACAGGAGGTAACGTCAACTGAAGCAGCTGCAGAAACAAGAGGAGGTCTGTATAAAAGTATAGACTTTACCAGTTAGCTTTGCCTCCATTGGTGATCCACATCTTCTGACCATTGATGATATACTCGTTTCCCTTCTTCTCTGCTCTGGTCTTCAGACCAGCCACGTCCGAGCCAGCCCCTGGTTCAGTGACACAATACGCCTGCAGGGTGCAGTACATATAGATGCATTGTACATTAGCCACAGAAATAGATCAATTTAAGTCTCATACAAGAAGTTAAAGTCTATGTCAATGAGACAATATAAATATGTATCTACAGCAGAGGTGTGCAAGCAGACCTAGAGCACTTTTCTATCTGACATTATCTATTTTGGGATGTTTATTTATAAGGCTCCACATGGAATCCGCAGTGCCGTACAAAGGCAATAGGAAAGCCAATAGTTACATATATAACACAATTAACAGTCGGTACATATTCATATAAATAAGGAATACAATACAAGTTCAAAGCAAAAATAAAATACAGTACAAAAATAGCAGAACAATATGTAGGGGAGATAAAGATGCTGGATATGTGTGTAGGAGCAGATGAATAAAGAGAGAGATAAGACAGTAGAGAGAAAAGGTGGGAATTAATGCAGACAGGGTAGAGGGGTGATGACAGGAGGGAGGAGGCTCTGCTCATAAGAGCTAACATGCTAAGTGGGAGGGGGTGAACAAACAGAAGACATAGGGATGCTTAGGTGGAGGAAGGGTACGCTAACCTGATGAAGATTTTGAGGGTGCGTTTGAAGGATTGGAGGGAGTGTTGAATTGCCCAATAGCTTCTAAACAACTGGCCAACAAAGAAGTATTTGTATCATGCTATTTCTTGTAACACACCGGGCATATTCCATTGGTTGCAAAAACAGGAATCAGCACTAAGGACCAGACCCAGAAGTCCATAAGAAAGGCTAACTGCACATCCCGAATGCATAAGTACCCAGTGCGATTGAGATCCATCTATTATGGTAGTCAGCGGCAATAACATTCTTAAGGCACCACTATGGATCGTATTAAGGTTTAGGCTGTATCTCGTTTTGCGGAATCACACGCTGCAAATTAACTTGTCCCTAGGTGATGACATCAGCTGTAACTGCTTATATGGATATCATTTACAAGATAATATACACCAGGGCTACTTACACACATCAGTGGCTCCTCGGTCATTCTTCCCAGGTACTTCTTCTGCTGGGCCTCATTACCGGCAATGATCACTGGCATTTGCTGTGAAATAAACCAAACTATTCTTTCATGTCCTTTATCGCCACCAATTATCACAAAACAACTGTATAGTCTTTCCACCCCCAACTACTCAGATGTGTATAAAGGAGACACAGCAAACACAGGACATTAACGCAGTGTTTCCCAGCCCTGGTCCTCAGGGACCACTAACAGCGCATATTTTCCAGGTGTCACTGCTGGAGCACAGGTGTGTTCATTACTGACTGACACATTTGAAAAGTTCCACAGGTGCTGCTCATTATATCACTTGTTCTAGGTAGAGACTTGGAAAACATGGACTGTCAGTTGTCCGAGGACCTGGGTTGGGAAACACTGCATTACAGAGTATGAAGTGAAGATATCTGAATGTCCTCCTTCTTATAGGGATGCAGTTGGTTATGGTAGGTGCTTGGATATAAATTATTTAAAGGTAAAAATATATTGGGAGTAGGATGAAACTGGGAAAACCCGTAATTAAAAAAAAGTGTACTGAATGCGTATTAATATAGAACCTCAGTATATATTTCTTATAACGTAGGACTTGCAGTTGCAATTTTCTGTTATTCGACGTTCCGGACAATTCTGTTTCTCTCTAAGCCAAGGTCTCTTTCCAATTATCTGTAAACAAGTTTTGACAAAAGATGTTCTAAATAACTGAATATAGGCCTTGGTCTTCTCTGTTATGCCGTTCCCCATTATCATAGCTGTTCTGTTATCAAAAACGAAGGTTCTTCCAATCACATAATCACATGCAGATTAAAGAGCTTCATAAGAGCATCTGACCTATTACATGAGGCGATAACGCAAAGAGTTATTACATCCTACTGTGCAATAGCTCCCATTAAGCTCATGTTGTCGTTGCACTTGCAACTCTTTCTAATATGTACGATCTTCAATTTTGTTCCAGAATTATTCCAGAACAAAAAAGTCGTCTCCAAATTGGACAAAGTCAGAGGTGTAAACAATGTACTGGAACCCCAATATAGAATAACCAGTAGTGTGCTTTTAGTTGTATAAGTCTCAGTAGCATAATGTTTGCAACTAAAAGCACACTAGTGGCTATCCTATATTGGGACCCGTAGGACGGCTATTTGGCAACTTGCCAACACAGCTTATAGTGACCTGCATCAATTCTGCTGTCGGGACTGGTAACAATTATTGCTAATTACCAATGGTAGTTCTTGTCAACTTCTAATATCTAAACAGCATTGCATGGTCCTTGATATTGGATAAAAGATCTTTATAGCGCAGCAAGTTACTGGGGCACTTGGAACTAAATCCTTGGATTGCATTTTCATTACTAACTGTGCACGGACAGAGATTGTGATGTAGCATTATACCACACTGAGACTAGCCTTCTATGTGTACGATTTCATTGCTGCAGACCACAGCTAAAGACCCTTTGAAAGGAGCACAACATTACTTCAGAGCTCTCACCGTTTCAGTGTTTTCCGATCTCATTTGTCTGCGGATATAGATCATAGTATTAAAGCTCCATGAATCAGTACCTGCAAGATATTCAATCCGGTGCTACGTGTCCTTCAAGGAATGATTATTCTGGATATGTAATTGGATACGTATTGCAGATCGCAAGCTGTGCTAATCATAATTGAGTTCCATTGTGCTGTTTTAGATGGCTACAACCTGTGGACTATATGTCTCGGATTATCTATGCTTCTCTATGATACAGCTAAGAATGTAGCCCGATATACATATTTTTCCACTCAGACATCTTTTTGTGAGGGCAGCTGTTTATCAGCTTATCATCGTGTGTGTTTTATTTATTGTTGTACATTGTAGCTACGATTGATTTTTATGATGTTTTTACGTTTGATTGTGGAGTAAACTAATTAAATATCTATAAACCTCCAATCGCTTCCATTTTTTCTGTTTTTGCTTTTAAGTCGGGCCTGGTCAACCTGTGGTTCCCTGGGTGTTGCAAAACTATAATTCCCAGCATGCTTTGACTACAAATGCATAGTTGATACCTGACCAAGCATGCTGGGAATTGTAGTTTTACTACATTTGGAGAGCCACAGCATGGCCAGGCCATTTCCTGAAGTAAATACTGCTAGAAAGATAACATTATACAAAATATTACTTCCTAACCTGGTATTGGATGCTCAGAAGACCTCTGTATAGACTTACCCCCAAGGAATTGGCTTCTATGGCTGTCTGAATACCGGTACATCCATATGCAATTTCCTCTGTAATCATACATGTATCGAAGATGCTGAGGTTCAATCCACCTGCAGGAGTCAGACAGGCAACCAATCAGCTCACAGATCCATTGTTTGAAGGAGAGTTGGCCAGCACCTGGTTTAAATACAAGTGTGGCCGCAAACTCCTTACAACCTGGCCAAGTGCCCTCGAGCAACACCTGACTGTGGTCTGTATACCACTGTGGGACTAGTATTGCTGGATGAGAACCCCTGGCGGTACCGCCTCTAGGGTGTTTAAACCGCACCCTTTGTGTCTGAAGCAGGGGGAAGGGGGCCCACCAGACTGCAGGGCCTAGGTTCAAAGGCAAAAAAGTGCAATATATTTAAATGACAAAAAAAATTATCTCTCAGAAATGGTGGTTATCTACGGAGAAGAGCGGGTGATCTCCCTGACTCCATGAAGAGCGGGTGATCTCCCTGAAGAGAGGGTGATCTCCCTGACTCCCTGAAGAGTGGGTGATCTCCCTGACTCCCTGAAGAGCGGGTGACACGTCACTGGGCTCGAACTCAAGTATGGGACTAAAGCATCAGCAGTCTCACCGCAGTGTTCTGGTATATGGCCGTTCATCAGTCCCAGCTCCCAAGCTCTTTTAATGATTGGAACAGGATACTAAAAAGAAAACAAATATATATCATTTTTACCAATGAATGATAATTAAAGGTTAATATAGACTGACGATTGTAGCAGGATTTACCTCGCCGGTTTTGTCATACTGAGCTGCTATCGGAACGATCTCTTCTCTGGCGAATTTGCGAGCAGTGGCTTTAAACTCCTTCTGCTGTTCAGTAAGTTCTGTACACGGGCAAAGTGCATACAGTGTGTGAGCGGATCACATGATCACATCCTAAACATCACATGCTATGTCACACGGTGGAGGGTATAGGGACTCGGGCAAGAAGGAGCGCCATGGCGTCAGGACACCTGACAATGCACGAGGTAAGACAGCCAAATAAGACTTAGGCTATATTTACTAAACTGCGGAAAAGGAGAAGTGGAGATCTTTCTCATAGCAACCAATCAGATTCTAGTTCTCATTTTCCTATTACATACTAGAGAACGTCAGCTAGAATATGATTGGTTGCTATGTTGCCATGTATGTATGTATGTATGTATAATATAGGCTATAAAATAATGAAATAAAATTATCAATACATTTAATAATGAAAAAAAATTCTATACATTCTATAAAAAGTATAAATATAAATTCTATACACACGAATCTGTGAATACGACCCTGTATTATTATGTTTTATTGTGTTTATGAGCCAGATCAAGACTTCCAATGCCACTGTGCTCAGAGCTCCAAACACCACCGCAGCCTTCCGTGCAGGCAAGAGGAGACCAATCCTCATGCTTACACGGACATTTGCTACCGGACCCCTACCTTACAACTTCTTAAAACCTAAAAAAGTCTGAATGATTCTATGAGGGTGCTTGACTGGCCCTCATAGTACTATCTCCATACCCCTCCCCCCATGTTGTCACAAGTGCCATATGGAAAGAGGAAAAAACATAGTACACATACTGAAAAAAATTGAAACGCTGTAAACCACATTAAATGGGTCGAAAAGCTGAAAAAGATTGAAAAATTAGATTCAGTAGATTTGTGTGAATACGGGTGTTCTTGTGTGACTCCAGTGTGTATATGGCAATGTGTGTGTATATCTGGCTTTTGTAGAACAGTTTCAGCTATGGTTTCCAGCTTTTTCCATACATTTAATATGGTTTCCGGCTTTTCATACATTTAATATGGTTTAATATGGAGTGTGGTTTTCCAGTCAGATCATTTGATTTGCAACAAACCAAATTACAACAGTGAAACAGAGGATAATGGAAAACTGCAAAGGTGAGAGGTACATTAACCCTTTCCAAACCCTAACTCTCCCTGCACCATAGCCTAACCTTAACCTTTCCCTTCTAGCAGCCTAACCTAAAGGTCCATGCACTCTACATTTTTTTTTAACAATAATCATTCAAATCACCTGATAAAAGAGTGTTTTTACACGATATTGTGCATGTGTGTACACTGCAACGGTCATGCCTGATCATTACATAGTACAGAAAATCGTTGGATCGCATCTTTTAAAAAGTTTAATTTTTACGATAAAGCCATTCCATAATGAAGGCTGATTGCCGATTAAAATAATCTATAATGTTGTCCATCGTTTAAAAACTTGTAGTGTATATGGGCTTTATCCTTCCATGTCCAGAAGCATAACCCTAAATTTCCTCTTCTAGTAGCCTATCCATGGTTGCAGTCCCCGCTCCGAAGGGCTGCCTTTAGAAATAGAGGCAGCCGAAAGTTCAGCCATTTTAGAATTTTTATTTATGAATGGGTGAGTGTGCCGATTGGCATACTCACCCATTCATTTTCACGGGACCCAACACACACTTGCAGACAGACTTTTAGTGTTGGGGGGTTAGGGTTAGTCTCTTAGGAAGGAAGAGTTAGGGTTAGGGCCATAGAAGGGGAAGGTTAGGGTCAGGCTGCGGAGAGGGGGGGGCTTAGGGTTAGGCTATAGAGAAGGGAGGGTTAGGATGAGGCTAGGGAGAAGGGAGGGTTAGGGTCAGGCTATGGAGAAGGGAGGGTTAGGGTCAGGCTATGGAGAAGGGAGGGTTAGGAACAGGCTAGGGAGAAGGGAGGGTTAGGGTCAGGCTATGGAGAAGGGAGGGTTAGGAACAGGCTAGGGAGAAGGGAGGGTTAGGGTCAGGCTATGGAGAAGGGAGGGTTAGGAACAGGCTAGGGAGAAGGGAGGGTTAGGGTCAGGCTATGGAGAAGGGAGGGTTAGGAACAGGCTAGGGAGAAGGGAGGGTTAGGGTCAGGCTATGGAGAAGGGAGGGTTAGGAACAGGCTAGGGAGAAGGGAGGGTTAGGAACAGGCTGCAGGGAAGGGAGGGTTAGGAACAGGCTGCAGGAAAGGGAGGGATAGGAACAGGCTAGGGAAAAGGGTGGGGTAGGAACAGGCTAGGGAGAAGGGAGGGTTAGGAACAGGCTAGGGAGAAGGGAAGGTTAGGGTAATGGAAGGAGGGGTTGGGGTTAGTTTTTAGGCTTCCCTATCGGAGCATCGTGTTCAGTCCTGCGGGGTTCGATTGCTATGCCTCGTCGAGGCATAAGCAATCGATATCCTGAGCAATTCGAAACTGGCTGAGAGAGAACGACCCTACCAAAATAGGGCCTTTCTTATCAGGGACCCAGACCCATTGGAATGATCATCTCACAGTCCCCTTCTGTATTCTTGTCCATGCAGAATCTACTCCACAAGATGTCGTCTCCATTGTATCTGCTGTCACACAACAGATCGCTCGTTACACTGTGTGCATGCAGCACCTATGGTACCAAGCTCTGCTATAAATTCTGAAGATGACAGCAGAACATAGAGCTGTCTAGCACATCACCCTATCTATACATTAACATGAAGCATTCTTTCCCCATCAATACCCCCATGTTTACCCCCCAAGTTTTAGGTTTATTTCCATGTAATTGATGAAAGCTGTGAAAAAAGATGACAAGTTCTATTTACCAGTCAAACGTGTCCAGCAATTCTTCACAATTTAATCTGCAATTAATGATAAAATACTGTCCGAGTGAGTGAGGGACATTTGGGACTTACCGAAGTTAAAGCCAGTAGAGGAGGAGGTGGCGGCTGCGACATTAGGTGCAGTGGACTGGGCTCTGCTTCCCTGCTTAGTAATATATTGCAGCACCTGCAGAAACATGACATGAGCACATGATAGCGACTTACTACTGTACACAGACCTCAGCGGAATATACTGTGCGCCCAGATAAGAATCCCATTAAAGTGCCAAGGGCATTGCGGAATGTGTGGAAGACAGATTACAGAACCAGCTGTAATGTCATTCATCTTTCTGTCATACTAACCCTGGGTACACACTGGAGGGTGATTTGACAATGATGATCACACGATAACCGTCAGATAGCTGGGACATCTTACCAGTGTGTAGAGTCCCACGATGCTGCGGAATCGTCGGAAACAGCATGGCATCACGGGATTTGATTTTTGGAACAGTCTAATTTTTAACAGCAGCGATGTCCTGATGTCTGGTTTTATCATCAGTGTGTACGCTGGCCAGATCTTTAGTGTAATGAATCCCATTCATCTGCCTGCAGTAGTCTCACCTCTCTGGGCGTGCATATTCGTGCCGCAGTGGGTGTGTGTACCGGTGTATCTTCTGCCTAACTGGCACTAAAATCTTGTTGCAATATTGGATCGTTAGTACCCGTGCCTGTGTGTACCCAGTTTAAGAGGCTGCAATCAAGGCTGTGATCAAGTTTACCTACCATAAGTGTGTCCAAAAACCAATCTATCAATTTTTAATCCAACCACCAACTCTAAAGCTAGGTAGACACTTGCACGATTTTCCCTGCTTCTGAAAAACACGATAGCCGCAAAATCCTGCAGCATGTACTACTGCCCGAACCTTGGGCAGATACTCAGACCATATATATATTTTTTTTTTATATATATTTTTACTTTTGATTAACAATTTTTATTGAGCTTTTAAGAGGTGATATTCTATGATCTTAGCACAGCACTTGATTTTCTGTTGTGGTTTCATGTTAGATTAGCTGTCCTAAAGTGCAGCAGCTTTGTCTCTTTTTGAATATATCTACCCTTTAAGATAATTACGAGACTGGCGCCACTGAGGAGTTTTCTCTATTGTTTGAATCCGACATGTACAATGACCAATACTATAATCAGTCTGCAGCGTTTCAGGAGCGTTTTGTTGTCGGCCAGACAAATCAGTCCAGCATCCACACTATACAATATGATCTGATCAGATCAATAATTGTATAGGATGAGCCTGGCTATATACAGTAAAAGCTGCACATTTCCAACACTTTATTTCCTCTAACTGTATGAAGGGAACCTATTAGATTTACTTGTGGAATGTATACAACAAAATAGGCAGTAACCTACATTACCCACATTCTAGCTGACATTATTGAGGTTCAGTTTAGAAAATGAAAGCAAAGACCTGATCAGTAATTGTAGCATGTCACCTTTGTGCATACTGCAGTATTTTTGGATTTTGTCCCCCATATAACAGAAATTAAATTGCCTTAACTATAAAAAAAACTACTACTAATAGAAATATCCAAATTTTTGCTTAATAAAGAAAAGCCGATTTGTCCAAACATGGCAGCCTGATGTGAGATAGACAGTACTACAGACAAATCTAGCACTGTATAAACATTACAATAGCGTCTGGAATATTACTTTTGCACATTGTAGATACTTGCTTTTTGGTGGCCACTGGGGATATAAAAACTAACAATTTCCTGCAAGAATTCATGCAATTTCTACTCTACTGTTCAGGACTATTTAAAAAGCCATCAAACTGCATAATCAATCAAAACCTTGTTTACCTATATTTTTCCTGAGGCTAGAAAATGGTTTGCAATGTTGCAGTTTTGAAGCTGTAATATCATTATCTAATGCTTTAATAGCATTGGAGAACCTTTGCCCTAGAAACATGTACAAATACAGTTTATACGTTGTGGCATAAGGTCATAGAGCAACACTGAAAACACAGGCGACAGTAACAAATGACAGGAAAACTGAACATTATTCATTAAACCAAAATAAATAAAAACAAGAACCACTGAAAATTCAGGTAATGGACTGTTAATGTGCCTTTTATTATTGGGAGATAATTAATAAAAAACACATCTCTCTTTATTGCTGTATATATGTTAAATATATGTTGTATATATGGTAAATTGGTGACTAAACCTAATGTTGTAAAAATAGAATTTAAAGAAGAAAGAATAATTCCCAGATTCTTTTTTACGCGGAGTTCCGTGCGTATTTTTAGGATCGGAGTAATTGCGCATGCGTAATAACTTTATTTACATTGAATTTACGCACAGATGTCCATTAGGCACGTACGTGTGAATCGCACTTGGAAATATACGTACGGAGGGGTATGGTTGAAATCCATACGGACAAAGTTAGGTAAAAGTGGGTGGGTGGCGGGGCATTTAAATGACCATTGAGGGCGCGGTTAGCTACATACGCACGCACATAAGTATTACACGCACGGAAATGCACACGTAGAGATAAGGGCGCTCATGGTGGTGGAAGTCACCGTAAACCCGTCCGAGTGAAGGGAGTGTTATGGGTGTGAGCTTGCAACGTACGTGCGTATAATATAATTGCGTACCTTTACCTAACGGATCTGTGAATACGGCCCAGAGTCTCTTCTATGCTGCAACCGCAACCTTCCTGTCTCCTGCTGACTTCAGGCAGTTAAGGAATTCAGCTGATGGCCAGAGATCCAGTCCTATATGATTATAGTACTGCTCCTGAACTGCCTCTGTTCCCCTTTTGATTTATTAAAAGGGGGGGCTGAGGTGTATTCAGCCATCATGGTCCCCAGGGGTCACATAGCTCCCTCTTTTCCTGCATGCATAGAAATTCACCAAGCGTGCGCAGAAAAGCTTTGAAGGTTGAGCAGTTGCTGGGAAACTGCGAAGGATGGTGGGCAAGGTAAATATAACTATATCCCAGCACTTTAGACACCAGGATCAGTATAGTGATCACCATGAAGCATTAGAGAAGTGTCATTTCTGACACGTGGACCCCACACTATACAGTGTTGATCTATAATGGGGGGAAGGGTCAAGAGATGTCATGTGACCTTGAAATACCCTCCCTCCAATAACAACATAGAAGAGAAATACATCAATTTAGTGTGTACCATATGGATGTGATGCTGCTGCTGAACTACAACTCCCAGTTGCTAACACAGGGCATGCTGGGAGTTGTAATCCCACAGCAGCTGTGCAACCCACTGTCCAAAAAGCTGTAAGTCAAAGTCCTAATAAATAAAGGTTCTGCTGCCCCATCACAGAGATAACTCGGGCACCCTGACCCCCTCCTGCCCCCACTCACCCGGGTCACCCTCAGAGCAGCCATGGCCGAACACTTCAGACCTCTCTCAGGGCAGCAGCAGGCTGGGCTGACAGCGCACCACGTGACCCGATGAGGCGTGACGTCACGCCAAGGGCGTCGACTCATTGGATAGGTGCCTAGTGGCGCTCACGTGAACGCAGTCCCTGCCTGGCCTCTTAATGCGCAGGCGGAGTAGGAGGGGGGTGAGTGGTGTTGGTCCACTCCGGTTACTGTGGTGATGGAAGCTGTAGCCCGGGACCCCTGCATATGGCAACCAGGGCTGAGTGCTCAGAGGACGGAGGTTCACTGATTGCCTGCTGCACTATTGTTGGGGTACTGTTTTCTAATAGCTGTGGTGGGGCTACAGGTCTCAGCAGGGGGTTGTTGGTTTGCCATTCATGGAATGTGCACAGGACATGGGTTAATAGGCTGGTATTATAGCCTTTATGTATGGCAGACTAGGAGGTGGGAGGAATGGCTTGGAAACCTGAGAAACACAAGAACATGCAGTAGTCCCACTGATCAGGTTAAACAAGAAAATGCGGTTGCCCCACTCATCTGGCCCCAAACAGTCGATTATTTGACCTGGTCGCCGGTTTTTCTTGTATTAAGCTGGGTACTTCCTCATGTTTCGTAACTTATGTTCTCTCTCTCTCTCTCTCTCTCTCT
>WWET01001112.1:200472-216177 GCA_011038615.1 Limnodynastes dumerilii | reverse complement strand
ATTGTGCGAGCCAACTTTTTAAATGCCCCTAACACCACAGTGAAATACCTAGAAAAGGTTGCCTGTGAAATCCCAAGCACTCTAGCAGTCACAGACTGAAAGGACCCTGTGGCTAGAAAATGGATCACACAAAGTAATTTATGCAATCCAGACACAGCATGGGATCGTGCTGTACTTGGGTCTAAATCACTACTCACCTGCTGATACAGTGTAAGGAGGTTATTACGTGACAACCTAAATAATTGCACTACCTCCTGATCAGACAGGGAGTCCAGGTCCAAACGCAGCCTAAAGGCACGCACATGACCTGGTATATACTGCCTTTGCTGAACCAGGTTCTGTGGATGGTGTTGTGCCTCCTGCTCCTCAGCCCTTGGTCTGCTACGCAGCAAATACAAGAACCCCATTACAGAGTCAGTGTGCATGATAGAAAATTCAAAAGCCATCTTTCCACCTCCAAGCAAAAAACATGCACCTGAATGTTATAATGAGCTGACTTTTATACCCAGAACCATTAGCTGCATACAGGTGGGCAGCGATTAATGCAAACTCACCCTTCAGAACCACACGATTTAGCTCTGGCGATTTCGATGTACATCTCTAGCGATTTGCACCAACACGACCTTAGTAAATTCACGATTTATATGTAAGTCATGGATAAAATCGGCAGAGCGATTAAAACAACAGCGTTTTTAAAAAATACACATCTCTGGCGATTTGAATGTTATTCGACTATAGTAAATCTGGAACAGTCAAAATCGCTGCTAAACAACTACTAACTACAGCGATTTCATCAAAATCGACCTTAGTAAATCTTGCCCCTGGTCAAATTGGTTAAAGGGGATCACGACTGGACAGTTTAAAGACTAAGAAGAACCTGTTTTAGTGCTGAAATATATAACATCCAAGTGAAGGATCTCATGCAACAATTTAAAGTAAAAGGACGTGTGTGGTCTTCAGTTACTGCTGCGTAGCGGGGAGTGCACACCCCCTGCACTGACTCTTACGTTTCCAGATTGCTACCTTAAAATTTACAACTTGGTCTTGGTCAATGTCCGCAGACCTTGTAATGGGTCTTCCCCCACCCCGCTCCTTAATTTAAATGCCTATTTCTATCTATATGGCGGAGATACGACATTCGTAAATCGTTACGTATGCCGGCCGGTACACTAGCGTAGCTGCGATGTGCGCATGCCAGTGGAAGTACGCAAGCACAGTGCATAATCCAGATGGCGACCGTAGACCAGGATCTGGGCCAATGTGAGTAATATAGCTGAAAAAAAGGTGTACATTGAAACAAGAGGAATAATTTGTGGGTCAAAAGAAGAAAATAAACAATTACTTTGATACAGCTAAATTATATTCAGCTTTTATTAAGCAATATAACTATCAATTAGAGATGAGCGCTGAACCCAGTGTTTTAGTTTTGGTTCTAAATTTTCATCATGTTTTGGTTTTGTAAAAAAAAAAATGAAATGTTTTGGTTTTTGTTTTCGATCTGTATTTTTCAAAAATTTCTTACAATCACAAAAACCATGTAATTTTAATGTTTTTTTTTGCTCATAAAGCATTATTAACACTAATAACATTAATTTTCACTCATTCCCAGTCAAATTTGACCAACGCACAACATAGGACCTGATTCACACTTAAGAATCTTCTTAAAATAAGAACTTAAAGTCACACCTGGGCTAAACCATGGTGATTGCAGGGGAGTCATATTTCATCTGTTCCAAACAGTACTAGTGTTGAGAGGTGATATTTCCCAGCCCAAGTCTATATAACAGTGTAATAGTAAAGCTGGTCAGTATCTGTGTGCAGTAAGCAATTCAAAGATATATCCCTGCATGCAAAGAATACAATTAAACAATTCCCCCTGCAATCAACATGGTTTTGCCCAGGAGTGACTTTAAGTTCTTATTTTAAGAAGATTCTTAAGTGTGAATCAGGTCCATTATTATCAGGACACATCATTATATGCAATGGAGCAGTTAACATATTTTGACCGTCTCCCTCAGTGAAGCCCCAGTATGGGTCACATATTAACCATATCTTGTGTGCTTACCTATCTTTCTTCAGGACCAGAGCATAAGGGCCTTATTTTGTGAACTAGGCATCCAAAATGCTCATTTTGGCTAAGATTAAGTATAATAGTATTATCCCCTAGGCACACCCCTTGAATGTACGTATTTTGTCAAGATACGCTTTTCAAACCCTGCCTTAACTTTTGCCAACGTAACCGCATTGATCCGCACACGTACGAATGGCCAACACGTATTTACGCAGCTAAGCACACCCATACGGTACACTTTAAATACAAACCCCCGCCTACTTAACGTATTTCAGACGTATTTTGGACTCACGTAAAATTGGCACGCCCACACGTAAGTATTTACGTGACACATACGTAAATGGCCCATACGTTCACAATTATGCTACGTTACTGAGCGTATTTTCTATGGTGCGCATGCGCAGTACTTAGCAAAAGGCGATTTTACGTCTCTGGCACACGTAAATTCGCTCACAAGCGTTGTTCTGGATCTGGCCCAACGTGTTCTCGACAGTCAGGGAAAGAAACTGCCCTCAAAAGTTTCATGAGATAAACCACGTGCAACCATAGGGAAGATGTTGCAGAGCTCTTCTGTAAGGGGGAGGGCTATGGCTACCAGGCAGATATGGCCCCCCCCTATAAATATGACTTTTCTCAACAGAGGGCGATGGCTTGAGCCTCCCCTCAAATAATGGCACTTGCTAAGGGGGACGAGGGCCCAGCTCGCCCCCCCCCCCCTCTAAAACCTGCACTTTGCTTAGATTGGTCCACTTAACCAACAGACAAATCACCAAAAAAGGACGGTACTAATATATCCTAAGTGGACTATTGTAAACAGCAATACAACATAGAGCTGAATGTACAGCATGTCACAGTAGTGTAATGACCACACTTGAAATCCTTTAGCGCATACTCAATGGATGGAAAGTCTGGTATCAGCATCCCCAGCAACTGAAGCAGCTATATCGTTTCTTAAATTTGGCGCAGTTAAAAACCTAGTATTTGGACCTTGTTATTGGATTGTGTGTCCTGCATTGCTTCCTTTAAAAAATGTGTTCAAAGTTTAAACACGCCGACCGAATATTACAGCTTGGACTAATTTAATTGGGCCCCGGTGTCTATGTTGTTCATTTAAAAAAAAAAGTCCCCATGAATGGGAGGGACTGCTTGTTGCACCTGTATTGCGCCAATAGAAGACCTGATAGCCAACTCCAAGCTACCCAAGGGCATGCTTTTCTCCTTGGCCAAACATGAAGCTGATGCCATGAAGGAATACATACGGGAGAATCTGAAAAAGGGGTTAATCAGGCCTTCTTAGTCCCTGGTAGAGGCCAGATTCTTCTTCGTGGGGAAAAAAGATGGATACCTCCGGCCCTGCATTGATTACCGGGGACTCAATAGTATCACGGTGCGTAATTCGTATCCACTCCCACTTATCACTGACCTATTCGACCAGCTTAAAGAAGCCAAAGTTTATACTAAGATAGTCCTGCGGAGAGCATATAACCTGGTATGAATACGGGATGGATACGGGAATGGAAGACCGCCTTTAACATTCACTCAGGACATTACAAATATCTTGTCATGCCTTTTGGACTCTGTAATGCACCGGCGGTCTTCCAGGACCTCATCAATGACGTCCGTGACTTCCTGGGGAAATTCATTGTTGTCTACCTGGATGATATCCTTATATACTCACCATCCGTAGAGATTCATCAGGAACACGTTCGCCAAGTCTTCAGGAAGTTATGGGAAAACCACTTATTCGCCAAGCTGGAGAAATGTGAATTTGAGGTCCACAAGTCATCTTCGTAGGGTATGTCATCTCTACGCAGGGTTTCTCTATGGACCCCAGTAAAGTCAAGGCTATAGTGGAGTGGGTACAACCAAAGAATTTGAAGGCAGTACAATGTTTCCAGGGATTCTCAAATTACTACCGCCGTGTCATCAGGAACTTTTTCACTATTATTGCCCCTATTTCTGATTTAACCAAGAAAGAGGCAGATCCTGGAACATGGACTCAAAAAACCAAACAAGCTTTCCAGGATCTAAAGAAAGCCTTCACCAAAGCACCTATTTTACTCCATCCCAACCCTGCTCTACCTTTTGTGGTGGAGATAGATGCTTTAGCTGTGGGAGCAGGGGCAGTCCTCTCCCAGAAATGCCCAGAAGACTCCAAGCTACATCCCTGTGTCTTCTTCTCTAAGAAATGTTCTACTGCAGAACAGAACTATGAAGGCA
This sequence comes from Limnodynastes dumerilii, assembly GCA_011038615.1. Classification (NCBI taxonomy): domain Eukaryota; kingdom Metazoa; phylum Chordata; class Amphibia; order Anura; family Limnodynastidae; genus Limnodynastes; species Limnodynastes dumerilii. The sequence continues at coordinate 211,886 of WWET01001112.1, read as the reverse complement.
ATCGGGAACTTTTACCATCAAGTTGGCGTTTGAGGAGTGGCAACATTGGTTGGAGGGATCAAGTAATACCGTTACTGTGTACACCAATCCACAGGGAATCTGGGGGTTCAGAGGACCATTGAATTGTTATCATGAACAGTATGGTGGCCATCTCTTGCACAAGATGTCAAAAAGTTGATCATAGTCTGAAACCTGCACCAGGAATAAGACATATCGCAACTCTCTGCCTGCTGCTCCTGCCTCTGCAGGTTCCGAAACTTCCATGGACCCATTTGACCATGGACTTCATCACTGACCTACCCCAATCTGCTGGTTTCACCACTATCTGGGTGGTTGTGGACTGTTTTTCTAAGATGGCACACTTTGTACCCCTGAGAGCCCTGTCTAATGCTCAAGTCCTGTCCTCTCTGTTTATGAAACACATTTTAAGGCTTCATGGACTCTTGACTGATATTGTGTCTGACCGTGGTCCTCAGTTTGTGGAAATTTTTTTGCAGAGGACTAAATATTAAAATCAGTCTATCTCCAGGATATTATCCTCAGAGTAATGGGCAGACGGAGAGGGTGAAACAGTCTTTGGAACAGTTCTTTCATCTGTACATGACCAAATTTCAAGACAATTGGGTGGATAATCTACCTCTGGCAGAATTTGCATACAATAATTCCTGTCATTCTTCCACCAAGACCTCTCCATTCTTCTGTCCTCAGGGTTTTCATCCCAGAGCTAATTCTTTATTTATTCCAGAGACTGATCAAGAAGAGTACCACAAGCAGACTCAGGACCATTTGGAAAAAAGTCAACAGGGCCTTGCAAGTAACAGCTCTTCGAATGAAGAACAGGCACAGAAAACCAGTGAGATTCAAGGTAGGGGACAGAGTGTGGCTTTCAACAAAAAACATCAGGATCAGGCAACCATCTGCAAAATTGGGTCCCTGCTTTGTTAGACCATTAAAAATTATCAGGAAGATAATCTAGTGGCTATCAGACTCCAGCTTCCTAGAAATTTACGAATTCCGAACACCGTCCATGCATCTTTGTTGAAACCAGTACACACGTCCAGAAGATTTGGAGTAGTCTCACCCACCAAACCTCCTCCAGTAATTATTGATGGGCATGAAGAATATATCATGGAAGACATCCTGGATTCCAAGTGGGTTCAAGGCCAACTCCATTACCTAATACATTGGAAGGGGTATGGTCCTGAAGAGCGATCCTGGGTTCCTGTGAGAGATGGACATGTTGAAAAAATAAAGAAATAGTTTAATTCAAAATTCCCTAATAAACCCAGGGTGAGGGGTCCTTTGAATCCTTTTCAAAGGGGGGGGGGGGGGGCTTGCAGGGGGGGGGGGGGGGGGGCTTACTGTTATACGCTGCAGGAGAAATCCTAGCAGCCTGTGAAGTTCCCTCTCTGGGTTCTTTGTGCCTTGTTGCCCTCAGCTGCTAGATAATCAATTAAGATGTGCTTGGTTTCCCTCAGCTGCTAGTTAATCAATTAAGTTTTCCTGAGTTCTGCAGCTGATTGGTGGAGTGGACTTTAAATAGCCTGAACCCAGGAAGCCTCACTGTCGGCTATAGCGTCTGGTGTTGCCTGCGTTCTGATCGTGTTCTCCTTGTGCTCCTGCCTTGGATTGTGTTGTGATTTCTGCCCTTTGTTCTCCTGGTGTTACCCTTGCCCTCTTTGTCTCTGTTGTCTGCCCTGATGTCTGTCTGCAGTGTGCAGCGTGAGTAGCTTGCTACTCAAGCTGACAGCTGCAGTCTCAGGCAGGTTCAGCTTATTTCCCTCTGCTGAGTTGTCTGTGTGTTTTCCATCCCACACTGGGCCGTATTCAGACTTCCGTTTTCACGGCGACACCCGCGCGTATTTTTTGGTACGTTTCAACTGCACATACGTAGTAACTTTTTGTACGTAGTTGACGTAGACTATATGCACGGAAGTGTGTTACGGAAGGACGTATGATATGCACATGGGCACATACGTCCGGATATGTGATGCAAATATACGCACAGGAGAATTTAAGTAAAAAATGGGCAGGGAAAGGCATTTAGATGAAGGTGGGCGTGATTATCATGATACGTATGTACGTAGGACACATACGCACGAGACTGCACATGGAAAGATAGAGGTGGTCTATGGTGGTGTAAGTCTATGTGAGCATGGATTAGCAAGGGGAGTGACTGGGGTTTTGGTGGGTGTTCCTTGTTACGTGCGTGTGTATATTTGCGATCGAGTTTGTGAACGGAAGTCTGAATATAGCCCACAGTCTGCATCTGCTTCTCTCCTGTCTGTGTGTGTGCATGCTGTGTTTACCATCTCAGCGTGTGGAGTCCGGTCTCCGGACTCTATCTATTGTAGTGTACACTTAATGCTTACAATCTCTCCTTATGTTTCTACCCCATGAGTTTATCTCCAATGTTTATTATTTACCACTGTGTCCATCTGCCAGTGTGTGTGTGAGTGTGAGTGAGCCCATCGAACTCTACTGCCCTGTTAGCGGTGTGTGGTATTCCATCTCCTGCTGTTCCTGGTGCCTCATGGTAGCTGTTGTCCTTCTGTGTGCGAGGGTTCTAGCCTGCATATCTGTGTGCAAGGGTTCCAGTTTACATATCTGTGTGCAAGGTTTCCAGCCTGCATATCTGTGTGCCCTAGGCTCTTGTCTGCCTTCTGTGAGTAAAGGTTGTGTAAGGGTTTCAGGTTGTTATTCAGTTCCTGTTCAGGCATCTTCACTACAGATCTTCCTTGGGAGCTATTGCCAGGGTCCACAACCTATCAGGTGCCAGCAGCCAAGACTATCCCCACCATCAGGGGTTCTAGTGAAAACCTCGCCCTGGTTTAGACTCTGTGCCCTGGTGAGAAACTGCCTTGTTGGCTGTAACACTCCCACCATAGTGTATAATTTTTGTTTATCAGGAGAGAAATGAGGGCGGTAAAGAATGGAGAGAGTAAAGGCAGTCTGTTTTGGCACGGAGATGGAATTTGGGCACACACAGCATAGCGGTCATTTTGTATGAGTAGTTCCACCAGCACAACAGCAAGCCAGGTATTACACTTTGTGAAAGTTCATGTCCTTGAGCCATCCCATCACCCGTATGTTGGACATGTACAGTTTAACAAACCAAGCTCTTCAGCGACAGACAGGTAGATTGCCATGGCCAAAGTGCTTGGTTCTTTTGGGCTTCCACCATAGTGTACAATTTTTGTTTATCAGGAGAGAAATGAGGGCGGTAAAGAAAGGAGAGAGAAAAGGCGGTCTTTTTTCGCATGGGATGGAATTAGAGCCTAAATATCCTGAAGGTTTGGATTATTAGCCTCCTCACTAATGTCCTTATGACTTTTGTTGATATCGTCATTGCATAATATTAGCTCATCGCCACTAGATTTAGCGTTGACACTGGCAGATGGCCCTTTGTGGCTAGCATGTCCCTCAAAAAATGACGAGTAATTCATCTTTATAAACATCAAATTCTCAACGTTTTTTGGGTTTAGCCTTTATCACCTTTCGCTTACTAGGTTCCCAGCTGAGCTAAATACTCTTTCAGAGCATACACTGGAGGGTGGGCAGCTTAAGTAGCATACTGTCAATTTGTATAAGGGTGTCCACCTTAACTTTTTTCCTCCCAGTATTGAAATTGACTTGATGATGAGCAAATTTGGTAATGATGGGCTGGATCCAGACTTAGTTAAGTGCTTGAACTTAGTTACTCCTGGGCTAAACCATGTTAGTTACTCCTGGGCTAAACCATGTTGATTTCAGGGGGAGTCAAGGTAATTATATTCTTTGCAATTGTTTACTGCACACAGATACTGACCAGCTTTACTATCACACTGTTATTTAGACTTAGGATAGGAAACATCACCTCTCAACTCTAATACTGTTTGCAACAGATGAAATATGACTCCTCTGCAATCAACATGGTTTAGCCCAGGAGTAACTAAGTTCAAGCACTTAACTAGGTCTGGATCCAGCTTGATCATTCATGTAATCATCCACAATTCTATTGATGCTTATGGTATCTAATTGACTCACGCTAGTGTTGTTAGTATAGGTGGGGATGTCTTTTAAGTCCAACCAGATATCATAATCTCTAACTGTGGTGCACTGTGTTAACTCTGTGTTGACAACTGTTTCCTAGCAGTAGTAGTAGAAGCTCCTGGAGAAGGAGGAGATGTGTTATGTGCAACTTGATCTGGCAAGTTGCTCACAAGTAGCTGTTTACATCTCCTAAGATCTGTGTCTTTAGGAAAAAATAACCTGACTTAGCACTTAAAACTAAGATCAAGCATGGTTGGCAAAATATAGTGATCATTTTCCATAATCTGGCTAACCCTAGTGTCCTGCTGAAGACAATTCACCACTTGATTGCTGAAGACAAGGAAGCGACTCGGTTCAGATAGCGATTGTGAAAGTAGATATAGTAGAGTAGTAGTTGGTGAGACTTGGCCAACCTGTAGCTCTCCTTGTGTTGTCCCAGCATGCTACAGCAACAGGTAGTGCACAAAGCATGCTGGGACTTGAAGTTTCACAGCATCCGGTCAGCCACAGGAGGGCCATTTGTCACAAAGGTATAGGACTCTCATATGGCTACAGATCTTGACCTGTTTATTGGGTTTAAATACTGATTATCACATTGTAATGCTCTCAACCTGCGATACGAAATGATGGAGCTGAACTTCAGATGTCACCCCTTAGTTTCTTGGCAGGCACCACAGCATATGAATGTGCCCCAAATGTAGAAGTCATAGTTTCACTTTGGCATTAGTCACTGAACTTGACAGCATCAGGCCCAATAAGAATAATACGAGGGAATGGTACAATTATATTATAAAAGATTTATTTATCAACAATGCACCGTAATCAATAGCGCTAGGTAGCCTAAAATCACACAGAAGGAATCTATATAGAGTCTTATGAGTTCAGACCTTGTGAGGTTTTTCTTTTCAAATGTCCTTATAGAATAGTAATGAAGAGCAGGTGCGGAGCATAATGTATCTGCTAGAGGGGGTCATGTTGAAGGGTCTTGAATAGTGTTGTGTAAATGTTAACTTTTTATTCCATATATTGTTTTATTTAAACTAACAAGACAATGAACCAATGTTAGATATATGACATTAATAAAAAATTATGGACACAAAATCATAAAGTCAAAGTATTTATTTTGACATATTCAAACTTAAACTCAGTTTTATTTTTTTACCATGAAAAAAAAATATGCATGCCTTTAAACTTTGCACAAAAACATGTATATCAAAACAATTTTCTTTTTCTTAAGGAATGACAGGTTGGTATTGAGACAGGAGGACGCCCTAAACCCCCCCCCCCCCCCCCCCCCCCCCCCCCCCCCCCCCTGGTTCTTGCACAACGCCATACTGGAGTGTTCGGGCCAGTGAAGGCAGGAGTTGAGGCCAGACTAGTGTCTGCTGATGATGTGGATGCTGCAGCTGCTGCAGGTGGGTCTTTAATCTGTAACTGTGACAGCTGCTGTGCACAAATATGAGCAATTTAATATTTAGCTCCCTGTTGACGCTAATTCCCTCTTGCATAGCAGAACACATTTCAGTTAGAATTGTGTTCTGCCTTTCAATAGCTGCCCCTAAACGATTGAAACCCATAAGGGTAACACTGAGAATTATTAATAGCTTTCATGACCCTTTTCATAGAGGACCTGTGAGTGGTCAGAAATATCCCCTGCCTCTTCTCCACCCGCTCCATAGTGGCAGCAACCCTTTCCAACAGCTGGTGTTGGGCATCAGGTTGGATTTGGGGTACAGGGCTAAGTTGTACAGGCTCATGATGGGATGTTGAAGGTGATAATTGTGGGGGTGTTCGGACAGCTTCCAAATCAAGGACAACAACTTCCTCATTGTCATCATCTTCATCATCACCCACAATTTGTTCCTGCATAGCTAGATTAGCATTGTCATCTGTTGGTAAAAAGAGATACATTTAATTAATTTAATTAACTCTCCATAAAACAGATCTTCAGAGGAAGACGTGTACATCTGGAGCTGGAGCTGGAGGAGGCACGTTTCTAACAGGGACGGATGATGGACCAGCAACTGTACAAAGGTAAGATATGTAAACATTAGTAATGGCACTTGCAATGCTTTTTTTTTTTTTATAAAATTACCATCTTGTAAAGGTGCATCAGTGTCTTGGATATTCACACCTTCCAGGAGCTCTTCACATATAATTTCCCGCATCATTTCCTCATACTCCTCATTTCCTCATAATCTTTAAAGTGAATAGTTTTCCTTGGTCCACCACCTGTTTGGGCAGCAGCTTTGCGCTCCAACTTAATTTTTTTCTTTTACAAGAATTTGTATTTCGGAAAAACGACGGCGACAGCTGTTCTCACTGCGTTGGTATTGCCCCACAGCATTGACAGCATCGATGACCTTCTGCCATAGTATCCTCTTTGTAGAATATGAGGTATTTGCTGCATTTTCTTCTAGGAGTTGACTATAATTTGCCATCACTATTTCCACTAATGCAGCATTCTCAGCATAGGAGAGACGGACATTTCTGCCTGATTTTGTGTTTGCAGGCGCTGATGGGCCACCCTAGGAGGACCCTGCCCCACTTCCTGATGGACTTGGGCTGGACATGATGCATGTATGTATAATAAAAATGGACAGAATAACTATGTGTGTTGAACATTGCAAAATATATATACACCTGACTTTATGCTAAATCTTAAACTTTTTTTTAAGCTATGTAAAACAAAAAAAATAAAAAATAAATAAAAAGTTGTAAAAGGTGACTGTGCTTAATGTTTGAACATGCATTAGGGACACAAATCATGAGGTATTACACACATGAACAACATGGTATAAGCTCTTGTGAGCACTCTGGCCTGAATACAGACCATGTCAAGTTTATACACATATTAATTAATGTTTTAAAAAATTAGCACACATGTGGATTAGTATTTCATATGCGGATTACACTATTACATATAAAACGTCATTTTTTCAAACACAAGTCTAATTTACATTGCAATAGGCAAGCTGCTCAGTATCTGTGTACAGTCATAAAATAATACAAATATTACCTGCATTCTAACAATACAAATGCCCTTTATTCATCCTTATATTAACATGCTTTAGGCCTATATTGCAAACATTTAGTTAGTCTGTATCTATGGCTATATTACATTATGCTAATAATTATTTAACAATAACATATATATACACATAGTTAACAAAGTTTACGTTATCATACTTACATTAAGTTTTGCAAAGGAAATTCTTGAATAATTTCAAAGATTCTCTCACAAAAACGCAGCCAATAGCAAACACACCACACCACTTCAGCAACTCTAAAAACTGCAAACTAAAATGGTGGCCACAGACTATTTATACACAGTTCAAATTATCCAATCTCGCGTGATTTGAGCTTTATCACGCAATTTCCAGCTAAATCACACGATTTGTGAATAAAAACCTTTGTCCTATACTTTAACATTGCAAGCAAGGATATCGCAGCGATTACTAGGTCTAAATCTCCGCGATATAGAGATTTTGAAATCGTTGCATCTCGCGTGATAAAATCGCTGCCAAATCGTTTCTTTGTGAATACTGTGATTTGAGTGAAAAAATCGTGGGTAAATAGCCGCGAGATACAACGATTTCAAATCACACTCTCAAATCGTTCTTTGTAAATGAGGCCCTTAGACTGGTTAAAAGTGTTACAGATTATTTACAATTCATAACACAAATATATTGGGACAATCAGCATAAAGAATACTCTGAAATTGATATATGGGGTGATCATATTAGTATGGCAATGAGATAACCCTAATTAGCAGGCAATGTCTGTCTAATTTACAATGTCCCCAGTTTGAGCATTATGTCTGTTTCTGTAGATAATGGATAGCCACACTATCTACGTAATCCAGCATTCGGAATTATTTAACTTCCGATGGGTTCTGACAGCAGGGCAGGTTGTGGTTTCAAGTTGAAAAGGTTTAATATTACAATACCGACCACAAAATCCAATTTTATGGTAGAGTCCAACTGAATGAACTGTTTACGAGCCATGGAAGTGGATTCCCATGTGCTCGCACAGATGTGTAAATACATTGGGGATACCCTATTGGTTCTTCTCTGGTGCTGCAGCCAGAACTTATACCACTATCAAGTTTCTGAATTCAATCCAGGGCTGTCTTAACAGAATTCTAGGCCCTGAGCAAAGCAATGCACAGGGCCCCCCTCCCTACCCACCTCTGAGCATCTGTGACAGCCTGCTGCCTGCCACCTCCTCCAGACTCTGTGCCCCTATGATGCCTCTGCCCTGCCCCCTCTGGCCATGTGCTGCCCTTTCTTCCTTTTTTCCCTACTCAGCCAGCCTGTAAAAAAAAAATCCTCTTACCTCGTTGTCCTCCATTGCTTCCTTGTCCCCCGCGGCGCGCCCTTTGTGCAGTGAGTGCTAACGTGAGCGTCAGGATGCTTACCGGCGCGCTGCTCAGACCGCTGGGCAAGAGTAGGAGGAGCAGCACAGCGGTACAGAGTATGCTGGGCTGCGCTGCGGTCACGCCGGCGGCCGGTCCCGGTCCGTCTGCAAAAGGTATTTTCAGCCTCTGTTACAGCCCACGCAGAACTATATTCAGAAGATGTCATTCTGCATGGGCTGCAGCAGAGGCTGAAAAAGCTTTAGGTTTAGACAGGGCTAAAGGGCCCCTTGGTGTGTTGGGCCCTTGGGCACTAGCCCAAACTGCCCTGTCATTAAGACGGCCCTGATCCAATCTCATGTTCAGAGAGCTAACAATTACATTCTACTAATAGAAGATTACAGAGGTTTTATTTTAAGCTGTTATTTAGAAGTGTGCTAGGAAATTCCACATTTAAAATTTGCCCCTCTCTCGGTTTGAATTGCGCTGTCCCCAGCAATTGCTCTCAACGTTCATATTCTATTGATATGAAATGGTCAACGGCATTGTCAGATACTAAGCAGAACCATAAATAGCTGCTCTAGATGTCTTATTTGTTCGTACTATGTCTATAACACACTAAAAAATCTTAACCACAGGGTTGTGTCTTAATATCCTTGTTCATATTTCATTGCCCTGTCTTACATCTGATGAGTGACCAGGTCTGCTGCTTTTATCTGTCTAATGAGGTAACTTCTTTCAGCTTGAGTTGCAGCAAACTTTGGCACCCCATGAACCTGGCCCAGTCAAGCAAGGTTAACATGACAGCACTCCTTTATTATCAAGATCTGTTATGTTCATTCATGCAGAACTGCCCTGAGAGAGAGAAATGAAATTCCTTTGTCTGCAGATTCAACAACTCCAAACAGTTATTTATTTTTGCAGCCTGTGTCACAATACATGGAAACAAATTAATGGCACTGTCCTACATTACAAAACATAGGAAATGAAATGCCTCCAGCTATAGAACGTTTAACCTCTCTCTCTCTTGCCCTGTCAATGCCATATATAGGTTTTTGCAAATTATCCCAAATTTTAGTTTTGTATGTAAATAATGGTCCCTTAAGGACACACTTTATAATAATATTTATTTTATTGTAATCTGGAACACAGTGCATTTCATAAACATATCATAGCTTAAAGGCACATTTTTATTATTACACAACAATTTCATTCACCAGTGGTGACAACAAAGTGTGTCCTCCGAGAACAGAACTCTTATATTGTAGATCAATGATCCATTGTGACTGTCTGAAGACAATTATTCATTGCATCGCATACATTGTAAATGGTAATATTGCAGCTATACTCCCAGCATTGGTGTATTGAAAGAAATATAATAAAAACAGTTGATGCGTCTCATTTATGCTCATAAATAATAATTTTTGAATAACACAATTTTATTTTGTTGATTGTATTTTATTTGTACACTGTATACTCTGCCTACATTTATGTAAGCTTAAACAGGGAGTTGTGTTAAACAGACACATACGCCAGGTTAATACTCAATGTACTTTCCATTATTCTCTGCTAGACTCGGATGTGCAAATATTTTACCTAGGCTAATGTCACAGACAGGGGCATAGCTATAATGGGTGCTGGGGGTGGAGTTACTGTACTCACCATTAGTTATCCACCCTATTAGTGCAGACAGACTCTCACAGAAGAAACAGACGCCATTGGCTCCTCTGTGTTTTAATGCACTGATTCTGATGTGATGACTATAATAAGGTACAATTATACCTGATAATTTAATTTCCTTGAGTCCTGATGGCAGCATAGACCTTGGGTTATAACCTCTGGGCAGGAGCCATGACAGGTAAAAAGAAAGACACCCCCCGGATGTATAAATAGGCCCCTCCTCCAGTACCTGATGTCTTCCCACTTGTTGCAGCTATAAAAAAACACAGTTAGAACATACAAATAAACAAAACCTGAACTAAAATAAACTTAGGGTGGGAATCTAGCTATGCTGCCATCAGGACTCAAGGAAATAAAATTTTCAGGTATAATTGTACCTTTTCCTTATCCCCTGATGGCAGCATAGACCTTGGGATATACCCAAGCTAAAATTAAAAGATGGGCATACTAAACGACTGCACTAAGAACTTTTCTACCAAACTTCGCCTCTGCTGAGGCCAATAAATCAATCTTGTAATGCTTGGTGAAAGTGTGAATTGAGGACCACCCTGCTGCGTTACAGAGCTCTTGGAGTGAAGCTGACTCTTTTTGTGCCCAAGATGTGGCCATGGCCCTGGTAGAATGGGTTTGAGGTATTTCCATATCTTTAGAGGAATATGCTAATTGGATACAAGACTTGATCCACCTGGCTATAGTTGATTCTGCAGCTGGTAAACCTCTATTTTTCCCTCTGGTATAATGAAAAGCCTATTGATTTTCCTAACCTGCCTAGTCCTATCTAAATAGATATTCTAAAGCTAATTTATGGAACATCTTTTCTTTGCCCGCTACCGGATTAGGACATAAGGTAGGGAGTACCACTTCCTGATTTACATAGAAACATAGAAAGTGATGGCAGATAAGAGCCACATGGCCCATCTAGTCTGCCCATTTGTTTATTCAAAATTATACTGACCCTAGATCCTATTTACCCTCAATTTAGTTTACAATTTAGGATATCCTTATATTTATCCCAAGCATGTTTAAACTGTTCTACTGTATTGGCCTCAACCACCTCAGATGGGAGGCTATTCCACTTATCTATCACCCTTTTCAGTGAAGTAATTTTTCCACACATTTCCTTTGAATCTACCACCCTCTAGTTTATATTCATGCCCTCGTGTTCTATTACACCTTTTCTTTTGAAAAATGCTACCATCCTCTACCCAGTCACAACCCTTGATGTATTTGAAAGCTGCAATCATGTCCCCCCTCTCCCTTCTCTGCTCCAAGCTATACATTTATACGTTTAGTTCCTCTAGCCTTTCTTGGTATGATTTGTTATAAAGGCCATGGACCATTTTAG
>WWET01001112.1:171275-191216 GCA_011038615.1 Limnodynastes dumerilii | reverse complement strand
GACAGCAAAACGAAGAGTTGTTGCAAAGCATGTCTGGGATAGCAGCTGACAGGGGGTGCTGTTTCAGAGTGGCTATTTTGGAGACTTGGGGACCTCTGCCGGGGGTGAGCTCTCAATTTAAAAATACATGATATATTTTAGAGTTAGGACCACCAATATAGAGAAGCCTTGTAAGTGGCTGGTGGCTTATCACATATCTGCAGATGTATGTAAATAATTCTCTGACTTTTATTTTAAAGATAGAATGTTATGGTTTGTTACTGGGTAACTGTAAGAGTGCCAGGCCCTTTTTTTTGTTTTTGTGCAAACTCCCCTTGCTTTGCGCACTTGCTGTATAATTACCTTATAGATTGATTTAAGCAACCTCCAACGTGGAAGTGTGTATATATATACATACACAAACTATAACATTCTATCTTTAAAATAAAAGTCAGAGAATTTGTTACATACATCTGCAGATATATGATAAGCCACCAGCCACTTAAAAGGCTTCTCGGTTTGGTGGTCCTAACTCTATAATAATCAGAGTCCCAACTTTGGGTCATATATCATGTATTTTTAAATTGAGAGCTCACCCCCATCAGAGGTCCCCAAGTCTCCAAAACAGTCACTCGGAGACAGCACTCCCTCTCAGCTACTATTCCAGACAAGTTTTAAAACAAACATCCAGAAGGCCTTTGTGTATTTGTTTAAAATCCCCTTACCTTGAGCACCTGCATTATATTACCATCTTGGATGTATATAAAGTCCTTTTACAAAGGACACTCCTCTGACACAAACTTTGAAGGTTTCAAAGGTGCCTGAACTAGGAAAATGATTCCTTATTTAACAACCTTCTTCAGGGAAGATTATTAAATAACTGAAACGTTGGACACACATTCATTTGTTTGTTTATTTACTTAATTTTAGTGAGACAACGAGTGCTGTTCACCTCTGTTGCTCGCTCTCTCTCTCTCTCTCTCTCTCTCTCTCTATAAACATATAGATATGTTCAAAGTGTGTGTGGGTCACCACTTTGAGTGATCTGCCATCAGTCAGATAATTTTGTGGCAATGGAATGAACCGGCTGGCACCAGTTCTCGGCAGTCTGCAACAGCAGTAAGCACTGTTTGTTATCCCTAACCCTAACCCTCCCCTAACCCTAATCATTGTTGTTCCACTGTATAACCCTATACCTTCCTGTCCCTAACCATCCTCATCAGGCAGCCTAACCTTAACCCTCCAGTAACCCTAAACCATTGTAGTCCCACAACCTAACTGTAACCAGAACGAGTACCTTGCCGAAATATGTTAATTAAAAATGGTGCCCATTCCGGAATTAAAATTTTCACTATAAAAAATCACTAGGCAATGGTACAGCATAAATTAAGCTTCTGGCAGTATTATTGTCTAAAATGGGCCTTTCCTGCTGCCAACTTCATCCCACCCTTTACCTGTCAGGATCACTATGATCTTTGATATCTTAAAATTTAGTGCTGCAATTCTGTTGTACTTCACCAGATTATTCACTGCAGTCATCTCTGAAGCTGAGATAATTGTTAGGGATCCCAGGGATTTTAAAAGGATTCCTGGAGTTTCTTTATGAAAACAAGCAAAAGAACAAAGTGAAATTTGAAGAAGTTGATACAGCTGTGACTACAGAATTGCATAAATGAAAGGAGAGCAAACATACAAATAAAAAGGGAATCTCACTTTCTCCACTGCTCTCTCACTTTTTCTCATTCTCTCTCTCCTGCTCTTTCTCTCTCTCTCTCTCTCTCCTGCTCTTTCTCTCGTTCTCTTTCTCTCCAACCCTCTCTTTCTCATTCTCTCTCTCCAGCCTCCTCTCCCTCTTTTTCTCATTCTCTCTCTTTCGCTCTCTCTGCTGCACTCTCTCTCTCCTGCTCTCTTTTTTTTTCAATCATCTCCATCTCTCTCTATCTCTTTTTATTCTCTCTTCTGCTCTCTCTCTCTCTCTCATTCTCGCTCTCCTGCTCTCTATCTTTTTCCCATTCTCTCTCTTTCGACCACTGTCTATGTCTGTCTCTCTCTCTCTCATCCCCTTTACTCCCTCTCTCTTTTCCTTTCTCTCCCTCTCTAAGTAGACCCCATATTGAGAGTGTTATAATATATTGTCGGGTGCATTCACCTGAAAAATTCCTTGTGAAATCTGGAGTTAGCATTCGTTACAGTGTCCCACACTGACAGCTTATTTAACATTAATATTTAATATTATTTACGTCTACCACAAATTATTACTAATTCTAGCTTTATGAATAAATAAAGAAAAAGTTGGAACAGATAAAAAGGAATAGTGTTTAAGGAGCTAAGAATTGGCATCCTTGGCAAAATGTCACAAAAATAAAAAGAAAGCAGCTACAGGTTATTTCAGTGCCGGTTAATGCTCCACATTTTAATTTCAAATTGTGGATTATACTGTAGATTTCACAGCTTTTATAGTCTTAAATGCTCCTGCAGCATGGTGAGGCCATCACTGCCAATGCAAAGATAAAAATGTCACAGCATTTATTCTGAATAGAGAAAGGAACTTCTGAGATGTAGAGGAGGTTTATGTCTTGGAGTTGATGGGAGTTGCATACATCAACCCTATTTACCTTTAATGGGCCATGTCCAGACCTCTGTGGGCTTTACATCTGCACAGAGGTCTAGAACTATGCACGGATGAGAGCAGTGAACTCCCCTATCACTCCTCTCTGTTGTCTGTATCCATAACCCACCCTTTACTACTCTGCACAGATTCCGTACAAGTGCATCTGCTTACCGCTGCCTCGTTTGCAGATCTACATGGAAAACTACAGCTTCGTTGCAGGGATTTGTCATGCGGAAGACAAGGTCCGAGAGATCCATCCACATGGAGATCTATATGATGGGGAGGCTAAGCTTTATGATCAAATTGTAAATGGTTTATAAAATAAATTAAATGATATTCAAATATGATATTATATGACAATTATGAATTCAGGCACCGGTAACTGTGATGAAGAAAGTGAACCTGCTTTAAAGTGAGAAGTGTGTCCAATATCATAATGCATAACTTTCCACTTGTCATGTCCAGAACAGAAGCACTCAGCAACAAGACTACTCAAACTCGAATGCAATATGCACTTTATTCTGTCAGCAAACAAAGGGGCGTTACAGGAGAATGAAGGGATGGGCTAATATAGCCCATTTACAGTAAGGATGGGTTTCTATAAATCCAGACCAGATTGTTAGCGGAAGTACCTGCATGCAGATTATTTGCACCAACTACAGGGAATTTGTAATTCAAGGATGATGCTGATAGGTGAGTCTTCCGGACCTGATTCGCAGTTAAGAAGGAGATAAAAAGGAATGAATTCGCAATTAGTACATACCTAAGTTGCAAGGCAACTCCCATGACATATAAAGGATATAGGGATGGGTACTAAGACAGCACAGGATTAAAACTAAGTAAATGAAATATTCACAAAGTGTAAATAAATAAATAAATAAATAAATAAATATAAAATTAATAAATAAATATAAATGTAAAAAAAAGTCCTACTACAGTACTGAGCGGTATACAATAGTTGTAATCCAATGGCTGAAAAGTATTGAGAATAAATAAGATGTAGGTCTAACAAGAATGATCCACAAGGTATGTTGCTTTTTAAAACAATTCCAATGTGAATTCTCATTGGCCATAGATAGGAGACACAAATAACCCAATGATTAGTATCATAAATGAAACAATAGCAAAAAATATGGGATAATAAATATCTTTTTACTATAATAAAATCCCAATTTATTCCAATAAATTCATAAACATAAACAAATCCATGTAACCTCCTAAAGGTCCATATAGTTAATAGTCCATATCAAATCAATAGTTCAAAAATTAGTCCATCTCAAATCAATAGTCCATTAAAAAATAAATAGTCCATTAAAAAGTAAACAATTGCAAAGCCTGAGTAAAAAACCCCATACCAGAAAGTGCACGGTGCTTCCAGAAACGAGGGTAGAGAGGACGTCCAGCTACCGATGAATTGGCTCAATCAGGGTCACAGGATTAATGGAAAGGGGATCCCCTGGATGCAGGAACGGAAGATCCTTGACGCGTTTCGGGCGTTGCCCTTTTTCAAAAGACATTTGAGCCATTGGATTACAACTATTGTATGCCGCTCAGTACTGTCGTAAGACTTTTTTACATGTATATTTATTTATTAATTTTATATTTATTTATTTACACTTTGTGAATATTTAATTTACTTAGTTTTAATCCTGGGCTGTCTTAGTACCCATCCCTATATCCTTTATATTGCATTTTTAGAGTAGGACACTCTAAGGGTATTTTAGCTGTGGTCAGGTAATTAGAGCTTTTAAGAGATCCTATCCCTATTTTACAACTCCCTTGACATGTTTTTTGTAGTTCATAACTGCCTTAAGAAGGCCATAAGCCTTATCTTCCTGTGCGTATGGTCTCTTCTTAGGTTGCTAAAGTATGCACGTGCTTAGCAAACCGTGCCTTGTCTGCCCCATTTAAATTCCTTCCCCATCCACTTTCTTAACTGTCTTCTTAACTTGGCCTGGCATGCCTCTTCTTACTTATCTCATTACGAGCGGGGTTGTAAGTCGTTATTAATGAATCGCTGTACCTAAATCCTGCGTAGATTGAGTAACTAAGGATACTACAAATGCGCAGTTTAAATGTTCTTACTAATACTCACAGAAATAGCAGTATCTTCTTAATGTGAATCAGGTCCTCCTTAACTATAGGAAACCGATGGAGCAACATTAATTAATTTGATTAAAGTGCACAACGGCTGAGAGCCTGGCTCACCGCCCAAGCCGACAGAAAATAACTTGAGACAGATAAAAATAAAACACAGAGACTTCGGTTGCGGTTGAAAAGGGGTCACAGTTTATTAATTGGTCCTCTAATTAGAATTCATACCCTCCAACTGCACCTATTTAGCAGGTACAGTACCGGTTTTTAATGGCCTGTACCGACTAAAAGGGCTCCTGTACCGGATTCTGGCCCAGCTGTTCCCTCCAGCCCTGCAGCATCTGCTCACTATAGAAGAGCTGCGAGGACAGACTCCTACCCCCTCCTGTGAGTGCTTAGCTCATATGATAAGGTATAAATGAGATTTTACACCTTATCATACATGCAAATGAGAGCAGATTAAAGCCCCACCCCTTAACAAGACAAGCCACACCCCCAGGTATACTGATTTTTTTATTATAAAATGTTGGAGGGTAAGTAGAATTGGTGACTATGGATCTAGATGTCACAGCTGCCGTCGCTACTTGCAAACGGCCAGCTGATCCCTCCTCGTCCCCGTTACTTATCTTCCTCTCAGCCGCGTGTCAGCCTTTCCGGGACTTCCCCTCCCGACAGCCTGCATAGCAACGGTGTCCTGGTTACCACTCACACGTGGGCGCTGCAGCGGTCGCAGGCGCGCGTCCCACGTAGTAAGTCTAGCAGCAGCCAATCAGTGCACCTCAGTCCCTATATCAAACCCTCTGAGTCATGTATCCAGCGCCGGTTATAGCGTCTGTTTACTCAGCCTGTGACCTGCTATTTTTGTTCTTTTGTTAAGATTTTCATCTTAACTCTGAAATAGTCTCTATGGGCTGGATAAAGACTTAAGTAAATGCTTGAAATGAGTTACTCCTGAGCTAAACCATGGTGATTTCAGGGGGAGTCATATTTCATCTGTTGCAAACAGTACTAGAGTTGAGAGGTGATGTTTCCTATCCCAAGTCTAAATAACAGTGTGATAGTAAAGCTGGTCAGTATCTGTGTGCAGTAAGCAATTCAAAAATATATCCCTGCATGTAAAGAATACAATTAACTTGACTCCCCCTGAAATCAACATGGTTTAGCCCAGGAGCAACTAATTTCAAGCACTTACTTAAGTTTGGATCCAGCCCCATAAGTTTCTTGGGCTGAAAGGTGGCCTAATAAGGGGTCAGGATTTTTGTCTATTATAACCTTTTGTGATCCATATTAAACTAAGCACCAGGCATTGGCCACTCTGTAGTTACAGCAGCAATAATCCATGCCCAATTAACAATAAGGGTGACTATTTCCTAGAGCCAGCTGTTAGGATCAATGTTCAATTTGTAAGTTATAAGATGGTGCATACCCTGTGACCATGACAATGTGATGTTCCACACTCTTTAAAACACTGTGCCCACCTCAAGGTTTGACCACCATTACTGCGTCCAGTATTGTAATCAGCAAGTTAAAAAAGACAACATCATAGCCAAATAGGGGAGATACTGAGGGAAAGGCACTCACTCCTAAGATATCCTGTCCCAATGAAATAAATCCCTCCCTTCCCCCACCCATTAGTCCCACTTAGAAAGAAACTCCTTGGCATGTCAACAGGATAGCCAGGCACTAGTCTGGCATTTATGCCTACTTGGACCTATGTAGTCCTCATTAGCTTTTTTTTATATATATTTATTTCACATTTACTTTATTTATGACTGCATTTGTAAATTCACATTGTACAAATTTTTTTTCAATATATAAAAGTGGAAGAATATTCCACTTACAGCTGGATAATAGGATAACATTTATATTACCCGCTAACCCCAAGAGGACCTGAAGGAACTTTTTTTTTTAGCCTTTTTTAAAGAGTGCATTTTTGTTCACACCAGTGACTTTGACGTGTCAGATAACCCAGTATATTTTAATCAAAATCTGAGATGTGGTAGTTCAGTTTTTAAAAAAAATGTGTTGTGATCTGCCATGGAACAGCCCCATTGATGAAAATAACAGTGGTTATCCAGACCTCGTTACCAGGGCCGCCAAGAGAAATTCTGGGCCCCGGTAAAGCAACTGGGCCCCCCTATCCCCAGACTGTTGATTTCAGCAGAGATGACTTTGCTGTGGCGAAGCGGCAGCAAGCCGTCACAGGGGGTGTGGCCAACTGTGCCTCCCTGAATGCATGCCTAGCAGGTTTGGATATGATAAAAGTGATATAACCAGGTACAGGAGGGAGAGGGGATATGATAAAAGTGATATAACCAGGTACAGGAGGGAGAGGGGATATGATAAAAGTGATATAACCAGGTACAGGAGGGAGAGGGGATATGATAAAAGTGATATAACCAGGTACAGGAGGGAGAGGGGATATGATAAAAGTGATATAACCAGGTACAGGAGGGAGAGGGGATATGATAAAAGTGATATAACCAGGTACAGGAGGGAGAGGGGATATGATAAAAGTGATATAACCAGGTACAGGAGGGAGAGGGGATATGATAAAAGTGATATAACCAGGTACAGGAGGGAGAGGGGATATGATAAAAGTGATATAACCAGGTACAGGAGGGAGAGGGGATATGATAAAAGTGATATAACCAGGTACAGGAGGGAGAGGGGATATGATAAAAGTGATATAACCAGGTACAGGAGGGAGAGGGGATATGATAAAAGTGATATAACCAGGTACAGGAGGGAGAGGGGATATGATAAAAGTGATATAACCAGGTACAGGAGGGAGAGGGGATATGATAAAAGTGATATAACCAGGTACAGGAGGGAGAGGGGATATGATAAAAGTGATATAACCAGGTACAGGAGGGAGAGGGGATATGATAAAAGTGATATAACCAGGTACAGGAGGGAGAGGGGATATGATAAAAGTGATATAACCAGGTACAGGAGGGAGAGGGGATATGATAAAAGTGATATAACCAGGTACAGGAGGGAGAGGGGATATGATAAAAGTGATATAACCAGGTACAGGAGGGAGAGGGGATATGATAAAAGTGATATAACCAGGTACAGGAGGGAGAGGGGATATGATAAAAGTGATATAACCAGGTACAGGAGGGAGAGGGGATATGATAAAAGTGATATAACCAGGTACAGGAGGGAGAGGGGATATGATAAAAGTGATATAACCAGGTACAGGAGGGAGAGGGGATATGATAAAAGTGATATAACCAGGTACAGGAGGGAGAGGGGATATGATAAAAGTGATATAACCAGGTACAGGAGGGAGAGGGGATATGATAAAAGTGATATAACCAGGTACAGGAGGGAGAGGGGATATGATAAAAGTGATATAACCAGGTACAGGAGGGAGAGGGGATATGATAAAAGTGATATAACCAGGTACAGGAGGGAGAGGGGATATGATAAAAGTGATATAACCAGGTACAGGAGGGAGAGGGGATATGATAAAAGTGATATAACCAGGTACAGGAGGGAGAGGGGATATGATAAAAGTGATATAACCAGGTACAGGAGGGAGAGGGGATATGATAAAAGTGATATAACCAGGTACAGGAGGGAGAGGGGATATGATAAAAGTGATATAACCAGGTACAGGAGGGAGAGGGGATATGATAAAAGTGATATAACCAGGTACAGGAGGGAGAGGGGATATGATAAAAGTGATATAACCAGGTACAGGAGGGAGAGGGGATATGATAAAAGTGATATAACCAGGTACAGGAGGGAGAGGGGATATGATAAAAGTGATATAACCAGGTACAGGAGGGAGAGGGGGATATGATAGAAGGGATATAACCAGGTACAGGAGGGAGAGGGATATGATAGAAGGGATATAACCAGGTACTGGAGGGGGATATGACAAAAGAGTTATAACCAGGTACAGGAGGGAGAGGGGAATATGATAGAAAGGATATAACCAGGTACAGGAGGGAGAGGGGGATATGATAGAAGGATATAACCAGGTACAGGAGGGAGAGGGGATATGATAGAAGGGATATAACCAGGTACAGGAGGGAGAGGGGGACATGATAGGTGTATAACCAGGTACAGGAGGGAGAGGGGATATGATAGAAGGGATATAACCAAGTACAGGAGGGAGAGGGGGATATGATATGAGGATTTGGACGTTTCACAGGAAGAGATATAGGAGAACAAACAAGTAAAGCTCAGATAGGGTCTAGGGCCATTTTGAATTAATACATACACAATATTGGGGGTCTGGATGGGTCAGTGGTTCATATGAGGCGTCCCATTCTAAGTCTTTATATATTGAGAGACACATTTTGTGACTTCTGCCCCTACAATCTCCTCAGATTTCATCTGACATTTTTATCCTCCAGGGAGATTTCAGGCACAAATCCTCGTTCGTCATCTGAACCAGGAATCCGGAGACATCACTCCAAAGAGTGAAGACCACGCGTTACTATGGACCCTTTACAATTTGCCAAAGTACAACCAGTCCATCCTCAGAGGACACCCAGACAGCTCAGAGAAGACACCAGACGGGGACTCTGCGGCTGGATTCAGGGGAGATGGTGGAACTGATCGTTAAGGGACTCCAATTGCAGTATTAACAAATCACTGCCAAATCCTATGTGTCCAAAAAATGACCCCTCGTGTTTTTTTATACAGTTATCACCCGGAGCAGGGATTTTTTTTTTCTCTCTTTCTTTTTTGGACCATACACCAAAGCACACAAGGCTCCACACTATCAAACCAATATGTATTACACCCGTGTGAGCAGAAATGGGCACAAATCACCTCTGACTCTCTCAGGCACAGAATGGGTCGGAGGCAATTATCCTGAACTGTTGTACTGACCACTAAGAGAAGAAGTGGTCTAAGTGTAAATAGGTTTTCATTGCTATATAGTGATCTGTTACAGCAGTGGTTGTGCTGGGGAGCTCTTGACCAACCAGAACAGAAGAGACTCCCCTGCAATGCACCCTGGTTATTGTAATCAGTCACATGACAACAAGCCCGTTCCTCACAGGTTCATGTGACGTGAACGCAGGGGGCGTTTTTTCTAGCGTTTTTTTCCCCCGTTCTTTCTTTGATAGCTCAGAATTGTTAAATTGTGTCATTTTTCTATGTGAATTACTTCAGTATTTGAAGAGAACAAAAGTATACAAAGTGCAGAGGGGGGCATTAAGCTTCACAGTTATATGCCGTACACTAGGTAAACTCCCAAGAACAGAGGAGACGAGCCCAAGAATTGTTTTCATGACAGAGACTGACCGGTCCGCGTGCAGGATCATAAAGGCAGTGTGACGTTTGTGTTGACTGTTGGTCGGTTCTGTACAGCTCCTGTCAAGACCATTAATATTAGAGTTAACTATAGAGCGCCACAGAAAGTGAGTTACAGCAATGGTCAGATATGGTGATAAGTCATTGTACACAGCCCGGGAGCATCCTGTATGCAGTGTGTATTAATACAGCAATGTCACAGTGCTTCGTCATCTGCCAGTGTGCAAATCCTGCCGTCCTATTGCTGGTTATTAAACATCCCAGACATAAGACATTGTAAGTGTGATGCTTTTATCATGACCTTCAGATCGTGTGGCTAGGAGCAGAGTTTAATTCTATGACCAGCTCATACGGTCTTACACACCTTCATGACACTAACAATGATCCTTACCCCAGTGAAATGAATCTCAGTCCTCATCATTCATTTATAAGCCACAGAACCAGCCATATAATTCACATATGCCCCAAGCAAGAGGCAGAATCTGCTGTCCGTAGCAGAAACCACGTTTATTTACAGTAGAGATGTCATGAGCAATGCGCGTTCTTGGCGATTAAACGCCACTTCTGTTGCAATGCTTCATACTGCTGTACAGCCGCGGTTACTGATGACCTGGTGGTGCTGGGTTTAATGCAGCCACAAATCATTGGTCGGAACAAGACAGATAAATTGACCCAGAGCACTAATTCCTGGTGTAATGTTCATTAGGATATAGATCCCAGATGATTAATCAGTATCCTGCTCAGATGCCGCTCGTTACATGTTACATACGAGTGTTTGTTTAGAATACATCTGTAATAAGCGCATGGCAGGTAGATGATGGCACAGGGGACATTGCTGTATCGCCATTCTCTGATCATTTCGCTTCAGGGTAAAATGTTATAAAATAGTGTAATGGTATTTTTTGGGAGGGTGTTATTTTTGGGAGTTTTTTGGCACAAGAGAAGAAATTTCTATTCAACAACACACTGCATAATAGAATTGTTTTTCATATGCTGTTAATTAACTGCTGTATTATTATTATTATTAAAGTGTTTATTTCAGTAATTGTGGGTTTGTTTACTACTGAAAAGATCTATTCCTTAGAACAGCTCTGTGCATAATAGCAGATTTTCCCACACCCCTTGAACTCACATAACACAAAGACGAATGGAAAAATCTATTATTAAGAAATGATTTATCGCTCCTGGTTACAGTGCTCTAAGAAGGCGTTCCACAGCTCCCCCTACTGGTGACAAGACTTCTACATCACCCTACAGCTACCAACGGAATTGCTTTTCATGTTAATTTTCCCGGCCACATAAGCACATGTAGTGCCTCATACAAAGAAATCATACTGTCTTGTACCTTTACGTGAGGAGGGATTACACCCAATGAGTATTAGCATTTCCATGTCGCAAACATTTGGGGAGTTATGTCTGCATGTACAGTGATAGAGAGCGGTGTATTGTACAGGCTGATTATACAGGAATTCTGGATGTACAGTGATAGAGAGCGGTGTATTGTACGGGCTGATTATACAGGAATTCTGGATGTACAGTGGTAGAGAGCGGTGTATTGTACAGGCTGATTATACAGGAATTCTGGATGTACAGTGATAGAGAGCGGTGTATTGTACAGGCTGATTATACAGGAATTCTGGATGTACAGTGATAGAGAGCGGTGTATTGTACAGGCTGATTATACAGGAATTCTGGATGTACAGTGATAGAGAGCGGTGTATTGTACAGGCTGATTATACAGGAATTCTGGATGTACAGTGATAGAGAGCGGTGTATTGTACAGGCTGATTATACAGGAATTCTGGATGTACAGTGATAGAGAGCGGTGTATTGTACAGGCTGATTATACAGGAATTCTGGATGTACAGTGATAGAGAGCGGTGTATTGTACAGGCTGATTATACAGGAATTCTGGATGTACAGTGATAGAGAGCGGTGTATTGTACAGGCTGATTATACAGGAATTCTGGATGTACAGTGATAGAGAGCGGTGTATTGTACAGGCTGATTATACAGGAATTCTGGATGTACAGTGATAGAGAGCGGTGTATTGTACAGGCTGATTATACAGGAATTCTGGATGTACAGTGATAGAGAGCGGTGTATTGTACAGGCTGATTATACAGGAATTCTGGATGTACAGTGATAGAGAGCGGTGTATTGTACAGGCTGATTATACAGGAATTCTGGATGTACAGTGATAGAGAGCGGTGTATTGTACAGGCTGATTATACAGGAATTCTGGATGTACAGTGATAGAGAGCGGTGTATTGTACAGGCTGATTATACAGGAATTCTGGATGTACAGTGATAGAGAGCGGTGTATTGTACAGGCTGATTATACAGGAATTCTGGATGTACAGTGATAGAGAGCGGTGTATTGTACAGGCTGATTATACAGGAATTCTGGATGTACAGTGATAGAGAGCGGTGTATTGTACAGGCTGATTATACAGGAATTCTGGATGTACAGTGATAGAGAGCGGTGTATTGTACAGGCTGATTATACAGGAATTCTGGATGTACAGTGATAGAGAGCGGTGTATTGTACAGGCTGATTATACAGGAATTCTGGATGTACAGTGATAGAGAGCGGTGTATTGTACAGGCTGATTATACAGGAATTCTGGATGTACAGTGATAGAGAGCGGTGTATTGTACAGGCTGATTATACAGGAATTCTGGATGTACAGTGATAGAGAGCGGTGTATTGTACAGGCTGATTATACAGGAATTCTGGATGTACAGTGATAGAGAGCGGTGTATTGTACAGGCTGATTATACAGGAATTCTGGATGTACAGTGATAGAGAGCGGTGTATTGTACAGGCTGATTATACAGGAATTCTGGATGTACAGTGATAGAGAGCGGTGTATTGTACAGGCTGATTATACAGGAATTCTGGATGTACAGTGATAGAGAGCGGTGTATTGTACAGGCTGATTATACAGGAATTCTGGATGTACAGTGATAGAGAGCGGTGTATTGTACAGGCTGATTATACAGGAATTCTGGATGTACAGTGATAGAGAGCGGTGTATTGTACAGGCTGATTATACAGGAATTCTGGATGTACAGTGATAGAGAGCGGTGTATTGTACAGGCTGATTATACAGGAATTCTGGATGTACAGTGATAGAGAGCGGTGTATTGTACAGGCTGATTATACAGGAATTCTGGATGTACAGTGATAGAGAGCGGTGTATTGTACAGGCTGATTATACAGGAATTCTGGATGTACAGTGATAGAGAGCGGTGTATTGTACAGGCTGATTATACAGGAATTCTGGATGTACAGTGATAGAGAGCGGTGTATTGTACAGGCTGATTATACAGGAATTCTGGATGTACAGTGATAGAGAGCGGTGTATTGTACAGGCTGATTATACAGGAATTCTGGATGTACAGTGATAGAGAGCGGTGTATTGTACAGGCTGATTATACAGGAATTCTGGATGTACAGTGATAGAGAGCGGTGTATTGTACAGGCTGATTATACAGGAATTCTGGATGTACAGTGATAGAGAGCGGTGTATTGTACAGGCTGATTATACAGGAATTCTGGATGTACAGTGATAGAGAGCGGTGTATTGTACAGGCTGATTATACAGGAATTCTGGATGTACAGTGATAGAGAGCGGTGTATTGTACAGGCTGATTATACAGGAATTCTGGATGTACAGTGATAGAGAGCGGTGTATTGTACAGGCTGATTATACAGGAATTCTGGATGTACAGTGATAGAGAGCGGTGTATTGTACAGGCTGATTATACAGGAATTCTGGATGTACAGTGATAGAGAGCGGTGTATTGTACAGGCTGATTATACAGGAATTCTGGATGTACAGTGATAGAGAGCGGTGTATTGTACAGGCTGATTATACAGGAATTCTGGATGTACAGTGATAGAGAGCGGTGTATTGTACAGGCTGATTATACAGGAATTCTGGATGTACAGTGATAGAGAGCGGTGTATTGTACAGGCTGATTATACAGGAATTCTGGATGTACAGTGATAGAGAGCGGTGTATTGTACAGGCTGATTATACAGGAATTCTGGATGTACAGTGATAGAGAGCGGTGTATTGTACAGGCTGATTATACAGGAATTCTGGATGTACAGTGATAGAGAGCGGTGTATTGTACAGGCTGATTATACAGGAATTCTGGATGTACAGTGATAGAGAGCGGTGTATTGTACAGGCTGATTATACAGGAATTCTGGATGTACAGTGATAGAGAGCGGTGTATTGTACAGGCTGATTATACAGGAATTCTGGATGTACAGTGATAGAGAGCGGTGTATTGTACAGGCTGATTATACAGGAATTCTGGATGTACAGTGATAGAGAGCGGTGTATTGTACAGGCTGATTATACAGGAATTCTGGATGTACAGTGATAGAGAGCGGTGTATTGTACAGGCTGATTATACAGGAATTCTGGATGTACAGTGATAGAGAGCGGTGTATTGTACAGGCTGATTATACAGGAATTCTGGATGTACAGTGATAGAGAGCGGTGTATTGTACAGGCTGATTATACAGGAATTCTGGATGTACAGTGATAGAGAGCGGTGTATTGTACAGGCTGATTATACAGGAATTCTGGATGTACAGTGATAGAGAGCGGTGTATTGTACAGGCTGATTATACAGGAATTCTGGATGTACAGTGATAGAGAGCGGTGTATTGTACAGGCTGATTATACAGGAATTCTGGATGTACAGTGATAGAGAGCGGTGTATTGTACAGGCTGATTATACAGGAATTCTGGATGTACAGTGATAGAGAGCGGTGTATTGTACAGGCTGATTATACAGGAATTCTGGATGTACAGTGATAGAGAGCGGTGTATTGTACAGGCTGATTATACAGGAATTCTGGATGTACAGTGATAGAGAGCGGTGTATTGTACAGGCTGATTATACAGGAATTCTGGATGTACAGTGATAGAGAGCGGTGTATTGTACAGGCTGATTATACAGGAATTCTGGATGTACAGTGATAGAGAGCGGTGTATTGTACAGGCTGATTATACAGGAATTCTGGATGTACAGTGATAGAGAGCATATATATATATATATATATATATATATATATACACACACACACACACACACAAGGAATATAAGAGAAAAGCTTGTGTTTTGTCCACTCAGCTCTGTAATTCAATATATTATGGAACTCAGAAGACAATATGTTAGAATCCTATAATGTAACTCTACAGTGGGTATAAATGGCAGCACATCTCTTATTGGGAGGACAATGAGGCCCCCTAGTGGCTTCACACAGTAAACATACCAGGTTGTTTTTGGAGTGCAGTCACTATCAGGATCCGTGTATCCGTGAAAGCCATCGCGATTCCAATTCTATTGCTTGCAAGAAAACAGGCGCTTATCTGGGTCCGGTCCTGGGTCTTTTTCAATATCTGCTCAGTGCTAATTAAAAGGAATTAGGTCAAACTCAGCTATACTATAGCTGTATATACCACAATCCTCACTACACTCCACAACTCACTGAGACATAAACGCCCCACTACAGGCCTGGCCACACCTTAATGAATAGCGTTACACGAGGTTGTCTGGTGGAAAACCAGAGGGAAGGAAGGGATCTTGTGGAGGAGTCCATCTAAACATGGGCTAAAGGACAACTGATTGTATTCTATATCCTGCACATATGCACGGCAGATGTTACGACCCGCAACGCTGAACGTATTTACGAGCATACGATCATCAGCGTAATTATGAATGAAGGGGCGTGCCAGACATACGACACCCTTAATCAGGCTGGGTGAGGCATTTAAATCATACAGTATGGGCGCGCTTAGGCACGTAAGTATGTGCAGCCATCGCGGCCAACAGCAGTTACGCTTGGAAAAGTTAAGGTAAGGTTTAGGCAGCGTAAAACTGCAACGTACAACCGAGGAGAGCGCCTAATAATTACGAAAGTGTCAAAACGCTACGCGTAGACATGTATACTGAATGCAGGTCTGGGTCTGGCACATTCTCCCTGGGAAACGTAGATCTTATCCTTCTGTATTTGAACTTCTTTTGCTTTAGAGGACATTTTTCAGATGTCTACAGAGTCCCCTGAACCCTATTTTATCAGTTTTTTCTTTCCGCACTGTAGTGAAAGATCAGGTGGGGCTCCAGTAGGTTTGGGTCCCAGGGGGAGGGACGGCTGCTTTTCTAGGAGAGAGCAGGAATAGTATTAACCTCATAGGACAGTATTCACGCTTGAGAGTGAGTTAGGTGTGGACAGCTCTTCTTCCTAAACTAATCCGTGTGGATTGTAAAGACTGCTCGGAGGTAATCTACATACGTAACCGGTACATAGACTGAATAAATGGCGTACTATGCATGCAGGTCATTTCTAAGAACCCGAAGCTTCCTGGGTCTAAATACGGCCTATAATCTCTTACCTGTCTCTTACCGGTCTCTTCTAATTATATTTGGAATTTTTATGATGTTTCAGTTCTACAACCTAAACTATGAATAAACGAATGAAAAACATTTATATAATGCGTCTGCAGTAAGCTTTTAGGAAACTCTAAATATTCAGTATCTGTCCATGCAATTGTAATGCTATTTGTTGTATTAAGCACACACTTTTATGTCACTATTTTCCCTGAATATATGCCACCCAGTAGTGCCCTATGTACATATATGCCACCCAGTAGTGCCCCCGGACATATATGTCACACAATGAATACCGCCATCATGCCCCAGGTCACGTACCTTACACTCACCTTCAGGGAGAGTCTCTCTTCCAGCAGCCTTGTTGGTTGGTAATAACGGTCAGTGATGCCGCCTGGAGAGGCTGTTAGTTCGCTGCTCCCCTACTGAGAATCACATCATTACAGGAGCGGGATGTGACACCTGTCACTGTAAGACATCACTGGATTTGCAGCACATGTACAATAAGCAGCAGACGAGTGTCACATCTAATAACACATTACATCCAAAAGACAACAGGGGGCTAAAAAGGAAATTACTACCAAGCCAGACACTGCTATATAAAATCCAGACTTATACAACACCTGGTTCACTAGTATGTGACACTACAAATCCCATCATGCCTCTGAGTAACAACTGGCTGCCTGTCTCCAATCTACAGCAATGACTGCAAAATAAGGTAAAGACAGAAAGACTGCACCCATCTGCTTTTAACTTACTGACATAAACCTATGTGTGGTCACTCGAGTCCTGGGCTGGATCCAGACTTAAGTGCTTGAACTTAGTTACTCCTGGGCTAAACCATGTTGATTGCAGGGGAGTCATATTTCATCTGTTGCAAACAGTATTAGAGTTGAGAGGTGATGTTTCCTATCCCAAGTCTAAATAACAGTGTAATAGTAAAGCTGGTCAGTATCTGTTAGTATTAGAGATGAGAGGTGATAAATAACAGTGTGATAGTAACGCTAGTCAGTCTCTGTGTAATAATATAATATTATAGTATTAGAGATGAGAGGTGATAAATAACAGTGTGATAGTAAAGCTGGTCAGTATCTGTGTAATAATATAATAGTATTAGAGATGAGAGGTGATAAATAACAGTGTGATAGTAAAGCTGGTCAGTATCTGTGTGCAGTAAGCAATTCAAAGATATATCCCTGCATGCACAGAATACAATTACCTTGACTCCCCCTGCAATCAACATGGTTTGGCCCAGGAGTAACTAAGTTCAAGCACTTACTTAAGTCTGGATCCAGTCCCCTGCCACTTAGGATTCACGCATAAGAAGTGACCTACTATGCTTGCGTAGCAGGTCATTTACACAATGTATGTACCAAATAGGTACGTAGATTGCCTCCGTGTGGTCTTTAAAGACCCCTCGGGCAGTGATTAGGTAGAAGCTGGAGGGGGAGGGATTTAGATTTGCCGGGGAGAGGCATTGTCCGTGATCTTAAGAAGGAAACTACGCATGGTACGATAAGGTACCTAAAAATGGGGGGTCTTTTAGGGGCAGGACAGGTGAGAAAGGGCCAAATCTGTCCCCACCTAACTCACTCTTAAGCGAGAATCAGGTCCTTAGTGTCCAGTGTCCCCTGCAGAGTGATATGTGATACTTATATTTTATTTTTCCATATCTGATGGATTGGATGATATAAAGGTAGATTCAGATCAGACAATGAGGTATCACAGTGACTTACCTGATACACCCTAGTAAAGTACATTTACAGTTCAAGAGTATAAGAAAAGAAATACTACTTTCTGTTTACATGTGACTGGCCATTACCCCAGTACTCAAGTTCCATAATGCTCTATGGTCCAACAATGCAACGGTAGCTCCTACTTACCAAAAATACATTCTAGTCGTCTACTGATGCAAGGAAAGGGGGGGGCACTCACAACCCAACTATAAGAAACATCATTTTGTCTTTTATCCTTCTAATCAATCTCCAGTTCTCTCATTCTAAGACCCTGACATATCCCTGGAATATAGATGTTCCCAAAGGCCGTCACAAGTAACAACAAAATTCAGTTTTAAGGTGTCAGTGATATATATTTGGATAACTTTCCAAAACTCCCAGATAATTGGACAGGTCCATAGACAATGTGTAAGGCTCCTCCTCAGGGCTTTGGTACTTCTAACAATTAGTATATCTAACTACAGGGGTAAGGAAAGGGGTATGGAGTATTTCACACAGAGATAGAACTTCTGGGAGGTAAGGTGTGGGAGAAGATGTGTACCCATTTTGCCAGGACCCCTTTATCTTTATCCACTTGCATCATAATCTGAGTGTATCCGTTGCAAGGTAAATTTTTTCAAATACCTTACAGGCTTAGCTGCGGCCGCCTGGAGACAGGATTTTAATGGTATCCTAGAGGCTGGAAATTTAGATTGTTGCGTATTATAATCAAAGACCCACCTTACCTCACGTAGAAGCGATCAGCGGAAGTCCAATTCTGTAGATATTTCACGCAAACACAAAGGTGATCTTTCAAAGTTCTAAATAACGTCTTTTAGATAAACTATGTACTCCGTGCTTTATTCTGAGATAGACAGGACAAACACCTTTATATAATTATGGAACTTGTACAAGTAGCATGTTATATTATTAACATATTCACACGAGGACAACATTTGGAAAGGACGGTAGAGAAATAAAAATGTATCACAATTTAAAAATACTTTTCAATAAGAGTTAAATTAGAAAGAAACAGGAGAAGACGCACCATGAAGTATAGTTACAACAGAATAGATATCACACACAGACAGACATGGATGGAAAGGTGTTTGCAGAGTATTAGTGCACTGTGTATCTGGAGTCTGATGTGTGGGAGGATTAATATAGTTCCAATGGACAAAAATAGAGAAAGAGGACCGCGCAGCAGGTAAAGAGACTATCAGGAAAAAAGGCACGCAATCTATACTGCACCCCGTGATAAGGCACTCTGAGGATAAATACAGGGGGGGGAGGGAGAATAGTGTACACAGACGCCTTTGTGAGTACATGCAGCAAAACTCAAAACCTTCCCATTGTAACCTGTATATACCAACAAGAAACAAAGTGTCCATCACTTACACAGGAGAAGCCGATTGGTGGAGACAGCAGAGAAACCAGCTTCCATGTCATGTGATCAGTGTAATCTGCTAACACTGTATGTGACCTACAGCCTCAGCCATCATACCAGCCCTGTGACACATTGTATAAACCCTATTTATTCTCTTATTGTATATATATATAGTAGTTATTTTATTAAACGATACTGACCCTCAATTCAGTTTTAAATTTATCCTTATATTTCTCCCAGGCATGTTCATTTTTTTCTACTTTGTTAACCTCTACCAACCCAGATGGGAGGCTATTCCAATGATCAACTACTGTTCCAGCGAGTTCATTCTTCTGCACATAGGCTCTAAACCTTCCACCCTCCAGTGTATACACATGCCCTTGTGTTAGAACATCTCTCCCCCTTCCTGTACCTGGTTACACCCCTTGTGTAATATAAGTGAAAGCTGCTGTCATACC
>WWET01001112.1:149265-166267 GCA_011038615.1 Limnodynastes dumerilii | reverse complement strand
TGGTACGCAGAAAATGTTGGAAGAGCTCTTTGTACGCATCCCGGTACCTCTCAGGGTGTGTCTGATTGGGCGGCGGTAATGAGGAACCATTCTCTATAATGCAGAGCGGGTTCTGATTGTCTACACGTAGAGATCCCAGGCTGCCATTCACCTGTAAAATAAAAGGGATCAGGACTAGGGACCGGACACTCAATGAATAACAGAGGGTGCTTACACATGGCTACTGCGTAAAAACCCTAATCGTTGTTACTGAGCATGCATATGGGAAGTGTTTTGTGTTAGAGCACAGCATGATAGAGGCTTCATCCCCATATGTAACGGCCTATGCCAGAGGGTGAGACCAACCACTGTGCATAATAGAGACTCTAATGTAAATTGTGCTAAAAAGGTCCGCAGCTTCTCCCAGTACCTACGGCAGAGGGTCTACAACCTCTAAAAAACTGTAAGATTAGAAAATTGGCTCTTGTGCAAGTGCAGCGCTTGTTTCAGGAGCCAATTTTCTAAGTCAACCACTGTGCATACGTGGTGTACGCCTGGTGGATGGAGGGGATGGATAGAGAATGTGAAGTAAGGGCTGTGTGCCTGTGCGTGCAAGAAGGGTGTCCTACCCTTATATCAACTGACTATGGGACATCACGCATTGAAGTAATGCAATCGCTATTTATTCAGGATCCGGTCCTATATCTTTATAAACAGCACTGTATCTTTATAAGGAGAGTATTTAACACAATAAAATATTCATCGGCTGCACCAGATGTGAATTCTGCTGGACTTGCGTTTAGTGTGATCGTGGATACTTTATGGAACACGCTCATAGTATTATAATTAGAATAACAGGAGGGTTGGCTTGGCTCTTGGTCAGTGTACGGTACAGATGTGCATAACCACCCAAACACCCATCCTTCTGATCATCACCACATAGCAAAAGGGTTAAATAAACTTAGGATAGGCCCTGGGTGGCAAGAGCCCAACTGTGCCAGTGGTTAATCTCAACACCAGGATGCCTGCAGACCGTCAAGAAAACAATGCATTGAATCGGAAGCCCGCGTCGGACATAGTCACATGGTAAGAATGAAAAATAGGGGGTCACTACTTGCGCAAATAACTTTTTAATTTTTATTTAAGAAAAAAATTAATGCTACACTTAGTAGTGTTATTGATTTATTTATTTTATTTATTTAAGTTATTTGAGCAGACGGTGACCAATATATTTCATTCTTACCATTATCAAACCAAGGGAACCTAACCCCATCTAGAGGGAGTGAAGTAATGAAAAATCCCCTTTAGTGGTCCCGCTTTGGGGCACAGGAGATCCTTTTGATTGATAGTACATTTTGCAGTAACAAGACATTCTCCCTCCCAGCCTGAGACAGATGCTACACAGTCACCAATTAGAGTGTATAACCAGTGGAGCAGACACCACACAGAAGTCATTACCTCCAGCCTCTGATCACAGCTCCTGGTGCAGTGCTGACTGACGTCCAGACTGACTATGGTGCCGCTAGAGAGCTTCATGCTGATGGTGACACAGTCTGCGTCCTTCATGGCAGCCATGTCTGCGGAACACACAAATAACGTCACTGCACGGAGATACACGATACACCCTCTGCTGCATGTACTGATCTGAGCCCATAAGATGTAACATCTTTCTTACCACATGGACATAACGACCCAGGGGAGACTTACCGGAGCAGAAAGCGTGTCCCAGAGAGAACACAGTATCCGGGGCTCGCACTCCAAGTAACCAGTTGGTGATGTCTATATCATGTAAGGCTGTGTTATAGAAAATAGCCCCTGAAACAGAGCAAGGAGACAAACAGAGTTACCATCACACACGGCCCATAGTCACAAACAAGAGATAACGTCACAAGGAAGAACTCTAATCAGGCGTGTGAATGAGACAGAGAAGGGCAGCGGCAGGTGTCAGGATAGAGGGGGATAACCAGTGCAGGGTAATATCCAGCTTTCTCCAATGTTAGGATACGGCATCCCTGCTGGTGCTCCTGTACACAGCTGGAGGCGCCAGGACAGACACTAGACAAGCAGAACCACAGCACAACGCTAGCAATCTAGGGAAACGAGCCGTATCGCCATAGATCCTATGATGTGGATCTCACAGAGGTTGTTCCCGTGGATTTTAGCGATCATTACTGTACAAAGAACTAGATAAACAAGAGCTGGGATCTGATGGGTGATATAAGCAACAGCTCCGCTTCTCCTTCTTTAATATCTGTAGAAGACCCGATGGATTGGCGCCTCCGTTGTGAACACGGAGTGTTCTTCGCAGATATTTCTTACACACAAAGCATGAACGGGTTTACGCAGGTTGCTCGCTATTCTAAGATTATTATGTGTCCAACTTCCGGGGTAACTACAAAAAATGATGACAACACAGCTCTACGCGGTGCGGAAGAATAATTAGAACAAGGGCATAGGGGACTAGAATTCCTAAACTGCGGAAAAGGAAAAGTGGAGATGTCTCCCATAGCAACCAATCAGATTCTAGATCTCAATTTATTACATGCTAGAGAATGTCAGCTAGAATCTGATTAGTTGCTATGGGTAACATCTCCACTTTTCCTTTTATGCAGTTTAGTAAATCTAGCTGATTATAACTGCAAAACGCACCATATACACTAATAACCCAGAATCAGACCCAAACCCTGTTAGATATGATCAGTGCTTTATAGAGTGTATAACATGGAGTCATTAGGACATCCTCCCAGCTGTTGTACTTGGTGTTCTCCCATTCAGCCAGTGAAATGTCCAGGTTGTTGGAAGTACCTGAGGTCTTGATGGAGCAGAGAGAAGCGGAGGGATACATGCGGCTGACAACGGACAGTTTCTGTATCCGGCCCAGGGTGTTCACCTCGCGAAGCTTTTTATACAGGTACTTCAAGGCAGGATCAAAACGCCTGTATAACATAAAAAGCCACCGTAAGTGTCCACACACAGCCCCACACTGTCCAATGCACTATGATGAGATCAGCACAGCGGTGGTCAGATCATCCGCAAATCCTGAACAATACAAATGTCAGCTAAGTGTAACTGTATAATAGTGTGATAAGCTTATCCGTCCAATTATAGGACAGTGTGTGGTCAGCTGATCAGTATTGTTATATCATAGTGTGTGGTCAGCTGATCAGTATTGTTATTGCATAGTGTGCGGTCAGCTGATCAGTATTGTTATTGCATAGTGTGTGGTCAGCTGATCAGTAATATTATTGCACAGTGTGTGGTCAGCTGATCAGTATTGTTATTGCATAGTGTGTGGTCAGCTAATCAGTATTGTTTAACATAGTGTGTGGTCAGCTGATCAGTATTGTTATTGCATAGTGTGTGGTCAGCTGATCAGTATTTTTATTGCAGTGTGTGGTCAGCTGAACAGTCTTAATATCATACAGCATGCAGTCAGTTTAAGGAACTAGTTGAACCTCAATAAAACTGAATTGCTATATGGATACACACTCCATGCTGTGGACTCCGGGGGCCAGATTTACTAAGCTGCGAGAAAGGAAAAGTGGAGAGTTGCCCATAGCAACCAATCAGATTCTAGCTGACATTTTCTAGTATGTAACATGAAAGCAAGAGCTAGAATCTGATTGGTTGTTATGGGCAACATCTCCACTTTTTCTTTCCCGTAGCTTAGTAAATCTGGCCCCAGGTGTTTTCCTGAGAATTATGGAAGTTTAGCGGTAACAGCTGATAACATATCCGGCATAAACATTACATATGAATAATAAACTTACTTATAAAAGCCACACACTAGCGGCTTTCCGTATCTGTCCGCCTCATCGAAGCAGGCTTCCACCGTCTGCCGGTTTGTACTCAGAAGCTTCTCGCACAACACAGCTTTCCCTGGGACACAAACATATGCAAATATTATTACTTTATATTATATTAAGTAATGTGTTGTATTATTATTCTTCTTCTACATGAGGGTTACTGCAAAACAAAGATAATAAGTGGTCTATGCAATGGAATTCCCGTGTCAGACTGGACGATACAGATTGTATGAGAGATTTCTGCCAACCTTTATCTGAAAGAAATGTTTATCATTTACAGTTTCTATTATTATCGGATATATCCCCTTTACTGCGGCTCGAGCTCTCCTCCTTTACTAGATGACATCTTGTATAAAGCTAGACTGTCATAGCTGCTTCTGGAGCACACAATTAATGGTTAATCAGGAAGCACGGCCTCTATACACTATAACCTGACATAATTACCCGGCTCGGTTACTGATCAGAAAAGGAAAAGAAAGTACCACCACTTACCGGCTCGTAACGCCTCCAGTGTCATAACAGCCGCTACTTCTGGCGGAGAACAAATGACTACTCCAGACACTCTGCAAACAGTAAGATAGAAGATTACTGAATAAGCTGCCAGAGCGTCCCTATGTCCTCTGGAGGAAGCGAGTAGATTAGCAATGGAGGACTGGGTGGAAGGATTGGACACATGAGAAAGTGGCACAGAAAGGTGCTTTTCGGCTGTCTCTATTTCGAATTGCAGACATTTTAATTATTTTATTTTTAATGAATGGGTGACAAGTAGATTAGCAATGGAGGACTGGGTGGAAGGATCGGACACATGAGCGGGGAAAACAATCCAAGTGGCTCAGAAAGTTGATTTTCGGCTGTCTCTATTTCGAATTGCAGGCATTTTAGATTTTTTTTTTTTAATGAACGGGGGATTATGCGATCGGTATACTTACCCCTTCCTCTTTGGACCATCAGAGAGGTGAGTAACCCTGTCCGGGGACTTTTAGGCTTAGGGAAGGGGGGGTTAGGGTCAGGCTGCGGGGAATGGAGACTTGGGGTTAGGCTGCGGGTAAGGGGGGGTTAAGGTCAGGCTGAGGGGAAGGGAGGGTTAGGGTAATAGAAGGGGAGGGTTAGGGTAAGGATTAGGGAGTGGGCTGGGGATAGAATCCTTTGAGGCATAAGCAATCCAGCCAATTCCAAACTGCCCTATCGAAGTAAGGCTGTTTGCAACGGAGACCCAAACCCCCGGCTCTGCCCGCTACCATGTCCCTCACAGCTCTCCTCACATGAACATGCGATCTGCAGGACAAGAATAAACAGCTGCTCACCTGATGTTACATGAAACACACCCACAGCAACCATGAAAGCAATGTCCATTTCAGCCTTATCTGTGTATTTTCCTAACGATTACATAAAAGAAACAACCGGCAATTGCTAAATCTCCGGGAATCCGTGTGATACATCTCAGTGCCTGGAGGCCTAATCTCAGTACACAATGATCACAGGCCCGGACCGCACATACGCAATCTACGTAACGAAGCGATACGTAGATTACGTAAAAAAGTTACTACGCATACGCAGAAGCAAATATCGGTAAAATATGGACGTATAGGCAATACGTCCGGTGGTGTGAATCCGGGCCACAGTACCAGCACCTGCAGCCTTGGTTGTAAGGCAGCAGAAGGTGGATGATTAGACCCAATGAAACACAGAAGCAAATAATCTCCAGGTGCTTTGAGCTTGGCTGCTCTGAGCCTGTACCTGAATAGTCATCCTGAGGAACCATTAGACGATCTTTGACAGTCCGCCTGCCTTTGTTTTGCTCTCGGATGTACGGGACGCTCGATGCGCCGATTTGCGCACGTCTCTGAATCAGCCTCACTGTATGGAGGGGGCTCTTGATTGGGGTGTGGTTTTCCGGTACAATGTGACGATTGGCGACACATTGTTTTCCAGCACAAATGGCGCAACCCCAGGAATTTCTTTGCGGCCTGGGTTGAGAGCACGAACACTGCGTGCAATCAGATAGCGATAAAGGCGACAGGTAAGGTTTTCCCCTAATCCTCATCCATACTCTCCGCTTCCATTACCCTAAACTTATCCCTCTATGTCCTGCAGCCTAACCCTAATCCTCCATTCTCACAGCCTAACCCTAATCTTCACAGCCTAACCCTCACGTATGCAGCCTGATTAAGATTAGAAGCAGTTACCAATAGGAATATTCATAATACGGCCGATGTCAACACTGACAGCTGCAATTCTGCTGTAGGCTGTGTTAGTGTCTGAAATCGGCCATTCGGACTGGCCACTGCATTCCCTTTAATTGATGGCTATAGAGACCAGAGATCGCCATATTATATTATTACTAGGCAAATGCCTGTCAAAACGACGGGAAACAAGCATGAGGGGTAGCATTTTTCTCAGTCGGGTGTTTTTGTGCCGGGTCTTAGCTGCGCCCTCCCTGAACACATTTATCAGTCTGTGCTGCAGCTGCTGCTGTTTCTGGTGTGGCGGCTGCTCTGGTCCTGGTTCCTGCTTCACAAAGCGTCGGGGACTCCCGCCTGGTGTCCGGAGAAGTGGGTGAGTGACAGTGGTGCCCGGGGAGAGGAGTGGGAGAGAGCCTGGATGGGGGAGTAGGCCAGGAGGGCAAAATGGTTATTGAGGGGCTATGGTGAGAGGAGAGGAGGTTGGGGGGTTAAGGGTCATTTGGAGAGCAATTCTGCTCCCGACCAAGAAAAATCATGGAATTGGCTTTCACGTGTAGCAATAGTGTAAACTTACCGTTGGTCGCTGAAGACGATGTCCACATCCTGATCCCGCAACACTCTTGTCTTCGTTAAGAGTCCATCGCTAAAAGCTCGCTCTGCCTTAGAGAACTGATTTTCTACGACGTAGCACAGATAGCAGCCAGGTTCCTCTGTTAAACTTTGAAGCAATGCTTTGCTGTCATGGCCAACTCCTATGACAGCGAGGCCAACACTGGCCCCTCGAGAGCCCCCACCTCCATAGACCACGCTGTTGGAAGCTTCGGAGATGACGTGTCTTTGGTTACTGTGCTTTGAAGATATGGATGGATTCTGGATGTGGAAGGCGCCAAAGGATGATGGGAGTGAAGAGGAGGTAGACGGTGCTGCATCTTCTCTGCCAGAACTAATGTTGGTGGTGGAGCTGATGGGGTTTAGGGGAGCGGGCAGCAAGGTTTGATGGCAGCGAGGTGGAGGAGACGGTACCAGGTGACTGGTGCTGATAACATTACTAGCGTTGTTAGAGTGCAGTGGGAAGGACTGAGGGTGGTGAGACGAGTCTGCGGACAGCGAAAAGTTTACACCGTGGTCTCCGCCTGACGTACTGCCGAGAGAAACCAGGAGTTTTATGACAATAGAGACATATTTACAATCAAAAATGGCTTATAAACCGGTACGTGCGGGGTGTTTAATTCCACATGAGAGGGGAGTGAACTCCTGCCGTCACTCCCCTCTCTCAGTTGTAAACAGTATAAGTCCCACTTGCGGATCAGCGTTCCGACCGACCGCTTGTAAGTGGGCACCCAGCGTAAAATTGAAATGCTCCCCCCGCCCACCTTCGCAGGAGAAGGAGAAGCACAGCCACATTTTACTTAAAAGCCACCGCCCGGATCCAAGTTCTGTACAGTGTAAAGTCCTATAACATAGAAATATAGTGACAGCAGGTAACAAACACATGGCCCATTGTTTCTATCCATACTGACCCGAGACACTATCTTAACCTCAATTTAGTTAGAATATCCTTATATTTATCCCAAGCATGTTTATATTGTTCTACTGTGTTACCTCTACCAGCTCAGATGGGAGATTATTCCACCGATCAACTACCCTGCAGTGAAGTCATTACTCACATTTCCTCTAAACGCACCCCCTCCAATTTATATGCATGTTCTCGTGTTCTAATACATCTCTTCCTTTGAATAGTACCCGCTGTCCCGGGAATCCTCTGGTTGGGGGGGGGGGGCGGTTTCCCCATAAGAGCAGTATTTTCTGGGAGTATTAAGCTTCAGTAGTTGCACCCTTGACCATTATTCCAGTCTACCTGGATCAGCACTTATTTATCGCCTCCTTTTTACATATCTTTGTGTCATCTGCAAAAAGACATAATTTCCCCTCTATACCATGTGATAATATCACCAATAAAGATATTAAATAGCAAGGAGGCCAAGATCATATTCACACAACTATCTATGAATCCACTTTCAAATATTCCGATATTTAATAATCTGCGATGTGGTGGAGCATCCAAAGTCTTCATAAGCTTTGTCTACAGCTCCCTTTCATTTGCTTCTTAAGTGACCCAGTCAAAATGGTCAATGAGATTTCTTTGACATGATCTCACCCCCAGTGAATCCTTGCTGCTTGTAAACTGCTGGATTTAACATATTATACAAAGTCTTCCATTAACAGTGTTTCTATACTACTGATGTTAAGTCTCTGGTCGGAGGTTGGCCGCTTCTTCCCTACTTATACAGAAGGACTACAATCACTATATTCCAGTCTTCTGGAGTGACTCCTGTAACTAGTGATTAGTTGAATAATCCAGGCAATGCATAACCATACTTACACTAACAGAGGGCCTCTGTTCCAGTGTTGCTTGACCAGCCTCCGGTTCCTGTAGTGCCTCCCAGAAGCCAGGTGCTCCAGAATTCGATCCCTTCTCACTCTCATAGGTAACTCGCAAGACTTGCAGTACAGCGTCTCCATGACGGAGGTCTCTCCCGTATCATTGTGTTCAATGATATGTCTCCTGACTGCCAAGTCTGTGAACTCTGCCGCATAATCATGCAGCGTTTTCTTTTTTCGACCCATATTCAGGAAATGATGTTTATAGATCAGTCTAGTGTACAATGTACGAGGCACTTGTAAATAAAGTTTGGTGAAGTTTGTGACAAAGCCTTTGCATGCCTTGTGGAAGTAAGTACAGCCTGGGTTTTCAATAGGAATAATATTCTATAAAGTAATATACTTTATATAAGTAATATAAAGGGGTGTCTTTAGAAAAAAAAGGGCTCCTTTGTTTTAAATTTACAGATAAATAATTTTAAATAAGCATCACTAAAAATTTAACAAAAAAATGAAGATTCTTCAGTACAGCATAGAATAATTCTAAGTATATTTCTATCTTTCAGCTTAAAAAAATCATCTTTACTAAACTAAAAGTTAATCGTAGATTCTCAGTATAAAGAACTTAAAATACAAAGGGGTTGTGTATAAATACCATAAAATATAAAATATATTAATATATATATATATAAACTTAAAAGTATTAAATTAACAGTGTAAGTTTCCCTGTTAACATAAAAGAAAACGTATTCACAATTACTACAGTCCTGGACTTATAGGATAGGAGTCAATTCCTCAGGTCATTATAAAATGAGATCATAGATAGATCTATTTACCACACACTACACAATTTTCTACCCTCAATCAGTCATTCTGCCAGTGCTGGGTATAGCTCATAATGTGCTGTACATTACATACAGGTACTGTACATTACATACAGGTACTGTACATTACATACAGGTACTGTACATTACATACAGGTACTGTACATTACATACAGGTACTGTACATTACATACAGGTACTGTACATTACATACAGGTACTGTACATTACATACAGGTACTGTACATTACATACAGGTACTGTACATTACATACAGGTACTGTACATTACATACAGGTACTGTACATTACATACAGGTACTGTACATTACATACAGGTACTGTACATTACATACAGGTACTGTACATTACATACAGGTACTGTACATTACATACAGGTACTGTACATTACATACAGGTACTGTACATTACATACAGGTACTGTACATTACATACAGGTACTGTACATTACATACAGGTACTGTACATTACATACAGGTACTGTACATTACATACAGGTACTGTACATTACATACAGGTACTGTACATTACATACAGGTACTGTACATTACATACAGGTACTGTACATTACATACAGGTACTGTACATTACATACAGGTACTGTACATTACATACAGGTACTGTACATTACATACAGGTATTGTAGATATATTGTTAAACTGTATACACATTACAGAGCTGTAATTATATTATACTGTATTCATAATACATTAATATAAGACTCTATACAGAGTTCAGTGTTCTATATAGGATAGTATATACACCCTGCAATACTGAAGATATATATACAATATTGTATGCTGAGTACAGTCCTATATATTTTCTATTGTATACAAAGTACTATACATGAGAATACACATAGTACAGTGCTGTATATAAATGATCATGTATACAGAGAACAGTGATTAACATATGTGTATAGATTTAACTGTAGAACAGTGTTATATTTGATATGCATATGTTGTACAGTACAAAAAGTGCAGATATATAAATATATGTAAATTTCAGTATAGTCTACTATATAAAAGTATATTCTACTATATCATTAATTTTACAGAGTACAGTTCTGTGTAGAGTACGGAGCTGAGTTTATGATATGGCCCCGTATATAGAATAGAGTTTTGAGTATATGATATTACACTGTATCTAAAGTACAGTGCTGAGCATATGATATTACACTTTATATAGAACACAGTACTGTGTATATATTACAATGTATAGAGTACAGAGCTGTGTATATATTACACTGTATATAGAGTACAGTGCTGTGTATATGATGTTACACTGTATATAGAGTACAGTGCTGTGTATATGATGTTACACTGTATATAGAGTACAGTGCTGTGTATATGATGTTACACTGTATATAGAGTACAGTGCTGTGTATATGATGTTACACTGTATATAGAGTACAGTGCTGTGTATATGATGTTACACTGTATATAGAGTACAGTGCTGTGTATATGATGTTACACTGTATATAGAGTACAGTGCTGTGTATATGATGTTACACTGTATATAGAGTACAGTGCTGTGTATATGATGTTACACTGTATATAGAGTACAGTGCTGTGTATATGATGTTACACTGTATATAGAGTACAGTGCTGTGTATATGATGTTACACTGTATATAGAGTACAGTGCTGTGTATATGATGTTACACTGTATATAGAGTACAGTGCTGTGTATATGATGTTACACTGTATATAGAGTACAGTGCTGTGTATATGATGTTACACTGTATATAGAGTACAGTGCTGTGTATATGATGTTACACTGTATATAGAGTACAGTGCTGTGTATATGATGTTACACTGTATATGGAGCACAGTGCTGTGTATATGATATTACACTGTATATAGAGCACAGCGGATTCTCACTTCCGAAATTTTCTTCATACGAGCGTAGTTATAAGTGCCGAGCTACTACTCATGCGTAGTAACTCTTTTACGCTATCTATGTAACCATTGCGTTACGTAAATTGCGTAAATGCGGTCTTTAAAGACCACATGTATGCAATCTATCTAACATAATGGTTATGTAGATAGCGCATAAGAGTTACTACGCATGCGTAGTAGCTTGGCACTTATAAATACGCTCGTATGAAGAAAATTTCGGAAGTGAGAATCCGGTCCAGAATGTTATGGTTTGTTGCTGGTTAGTTGCAACAATGCCTTTCTTGTATCTCTGTGTAAATTCACCATATCTTGCAGCACCTGCTTTATATTAACTTATAATTTGATTTGAGCAACCTCCATTTTGGGTGTAGATATATATATATATATATATATATATATATATATATATAGAGCCGGTATTGTACACTATTGCAAGTGTAGAGGGTAAAGTCCCTAATTAGCAGGCTCTATGTTAGAGCTGATGATGGTATGATATCCACAATTATCAGCAAATGTTATCATGTATAGACAGCTGATGAGAGAGTATCCCGTTTGAATGCTGCGTGTTATTTCAAGCAGGGTAAGTCTAAATGGACAAATAGTGTCCCAGTGATTTATTCCAGGTGCTGTGGTGCAGTCAGCACCATATACTCACACGGAAGAGACAAGCACACAGCTTGTTCCACACGGCAATGAAGTGAACGGCAAAGCGGAGGCCACCCGCTAGACGTAGCAATATGTGGACCGAAGACCTGCTGGGAGCCGATGTGGTTTAGGAGAAGCTCGGCTCGTGCAATGAAGATTGTGGGCTTTTCTTCTGACGCGTTTCGTCTCGGACTGAGACTTTCTCAAAGCGGTATATATACACCATATACATGGTGGAAACGGGTGCGAGGAGGGGATCAAGGGAAGAGGTGAAAGCCACAACATCAAGGGAATGGAGGTTCTTTTGGGTGAGAATACGTTTGGGTGACGGGGAAGGAGAGGGGGAGGAAGAAAGGGAGAAGGAGATAAGATGATGATCAGAGAGGGGGAAGGGAGAGATGGAGAAGCCAGACAAGGAGCATGAGCGTGAGAAAACAAGGTCAAGGGAGTGGCCCAGGTTGCGGGTGGGTGCAGAGGTCCACTGTGATAGGCCAAGGGAAGAGGAGAGGGAAAGAAGTTTTGTGGTGCTGGGGTCTGGGGGGTTGTCAATGGGTATGTTGAAGTCACCTAGGATAAGGGTAGGGAGGTCAGAAGACAAAAAGTGGGGGAGCCAGGCTCCAAAGTTAATGCTGTCTTAATTCATGCAGCCCCTGCAACACCATACCCTCAAACATGACCCATTCCATTAGGTACAAAATACTCTGCTCCTGAGCTTCCAACTATCAGTTACTATGGTAACCACCTGTGTTGAAGAGAAAAATAATTTTCAAACAATGGATAACTCTTTAAATCCAGGTGAGTGACAGTTGGTGACTCCGGAGCAGAGTGTTGTGTACATAATGGAATGGGTCATGTTGGAGGGTCTGCAACACTATGGGCCTGATTCAATTAGCCGGGCAGCTGCAGATTTTGCGCTGCGAAGCTAATTGTGCGAATATTTTTTTTATTTACTTTTAACCACGCCTCACAGAGGTGCATATAAAAATCGGGTACCATAAGAGACGGTAAAATGCGCACCGCGAACATTACAGTCTATTGCGGGCCGCAATTCTAACTGAATCAGTCCCTACGAGGCTGATCCAGAGGTAAGGGCAAAACAGGTGC
Source organism: Limnodynastes dumerilii (assembly GCA_011038615.1). NCBI lineage: Eukaryota > Metazoa > Chordata > Amphibia > Anura > Limnodynastidae > Limnodynastes > Limnodynastes dumerilii. The sequence goes on along the minus strand of WWET01001112.1, from coordinate 153,425 downwards.
AGGTGTGCAGCTCGGCTAAACGTGTGTGTGTGTGTAATAAATTTGCTTGCAGGCAAAATACTTTACTTTTTGTACATAGACCTCACATACTGCAGAACTTTAATAATAATAACAACGTTTCTAGACCTAGCAGAGCCCAGGGCAGTTAAAGTGTAAGGCATCCCTGTTACTCACAGCAATCGCTGTGCCCCCTCCCCAAATCAACCCCTATTTGGTAGCACCTGTACCCAAGACCCTGTTACAATGTGTAACTATCCAATTACAGACATTGGGGTAGATCCAGACCTAAGTTGTTTTTATGTTTGTTGGCGTAGCGTATTCCCTCACTCGTACGTAATTTACTCAATTTACGTTTGCCAAACCCTACCTTAACTTTTCCAAGCGCAAGCATGGACGTACATAATGGCTTTACACAGGGCTTTTTTTTTGTCGTCGGACGCACCAGAATGGCACTTTTTTTCGACTCACAACTTGTCCCGAGAGATCAGACTCTCGGGACAAAGTTGTTGTTTTTTTCCGTTAAAAGCCCGTGCCGCTGTATAAGCCGCTTTAACAGTGCAGTACAGGGAATACAGGGCTCCTACGGGAGCCCTGTAGGATCAAACCTGTTACTGTGAATGGCAGTGACCGAACCTATGTGGTCACTGCCATTCTACAAACAGATTTGGTTCTACAGGGCTCCCGTAGGAGTGCTGTATTACCACTACCGCACCGCGTGACCGGGAGAGACAGCGTGGGACAGACGGAGAGAGACAGTGCCGCAGAGGAAGGGAGAAATCATCAAAGGTAAGTAACAGAGGCTGGACATAAGGGGCAGACAACGGAGGCTGGACATAAGGGGCAGATAACGGAGGCTGGACATAAGGGCAGACCATGGAGGCTGGACATAAGGGGCAGACAATGGAGGCTGGACAAAAGGGGCAAACAATTGAGGCTGAACATTACAAGGGGCATACATGTATTCTGGACATTATAAGGGGCAAACAATGGATTCTGGACATTTCAAGGGGCATACAGGGAGACTGGACATTACAAGGGGCAGACATGGAGGCTGGACATTACAAGGGGCTCAATTATAAAAAAAAAAAATTATAAGGGGCTGTAAAAAAAGATTGAAACTTATGAGGGGGCTGCAATAAGGTCTGAAAAATTATAGGGGGCTGCAATAAGGGTTGAAAAAAATATAGGGGGGCTGTAATAAGGATTGAAACGTATGAGGGGGCTGCAATAAGGGCTGATAAGAGGTGAGTTCCTGCACCTTTTTTGTACGTATGTAAAGCACTGGCTTTCCATACGTATCGGCCTAACCCGGCCCAAACTGGGCGATTTACATCCCTCCCTCGCCTACAAAGCACATTACTGGGTGTCGTATGGATGACCTGCCCCTTCATTTGTATTTACGTTTTAGTGGCGTACGATCAGAGCTACGTTGCTTAACATCTGCTGCGCGCATGCACAGTACATACAAATTGGTGATTTTACGACAGCGGGTAGCGCAAAAACGCTTGCGCATGTAGCTCAGGATCTGTCCTCTTATACTTAGATTGTTTTTGCGCTTTGTGGCAGATATCTATTGTGCACGATGTTCCTCATGACGGGAAACCGCGCAAATCTACATGACAGATTCTTATGTTTCACACTAAAGGGGAAACTCTATTAACTGCATCAGGTGCTGAGTGCGCCTATTTCCGCCTATTACCTCTATAGAGTGAAAGATCCAGTCCACGTTCAGCTACCGTAATAGATGGAAATAGGCTCACTTTATGCTTAGTCTCACCATTGCCAGTAATAGCACCCCCCCAACCCTGGCGTGGGCATAAGTGCACTGTCTCGGGCCCCATAGCAAGGAGGCGTGGCCTGAATGTGGATTGGGGGGAGGGGAGCCATGCTCATCTGCTGGTAATGTGTTTATAAACAACACCGTCTTACCCTGACAACCAATAACATCTTGCTTAGAGCTCTGTGAAAGCAAATTGGGCAGCTGCCCCCCTCCTCCAAGCCCCGTGATAGCTGTAACCCCTCCACCTGGATCTGTACACTATTCTTACCCAAGAGCTTGCGTTTCTTCTATGGAGCGTTTGTGAGCAGTTACCTTCATCTTGACGGTATGGTTCTTGGCCAGGAAACCAGGTAGAGAAAGACAGATGTCTATATAACGGCAGAGGGAGCAACAGCAATAAGGGATTACTTTGCCCTTTCAGACGGTTGCCTGTCTGAGCAACCATATTCAAAACATGATACAGCCGCCAATGACGGTGCTATAATCTCTCTATTAATACAGTGGCAAATGGGAAAGGGCTTGAGTCGCTAAAGTACCGGTTCCCAATAGCGAATGGGCACAGGCTGGGAAGGTGGAGAGACACTCCAGAAGGTGAAGGGTAAAGGTTAGGGTTAGGTTTCAGAAGATGAAAGGTTGCGGTTAGGCTACAGATGATGAAAGGTTACGGTTAGGCTTCAGATGATGAAAGGTTACGGTTAGGCTTCAGATGATGAAAGGTTAGGGTAAGGCTGTGGGGCATAGAGGGTTAAGGTAAAGCCGCGGAAGATGAAGGGTTAAAATTTGAGTAATAGTATTTGATGGTTAGGGTGAGGATTAGTAACATGTTTGGGGTTATGGGAATATTTTACCTTTTGTCAGTGCTTTTGTAATAAAAAAAGGTGCTGGAACTCACATCAACTCGAACGCGACCACACAACCAATCACAATCCGAGCAGTGCCATCACAACTAGCGCAGACGAAGTACACATGCATCGGACTCAACACACAAGCAGCCGCATGCACCGATTTCATGATTTTACCAAAACTTTTATAACTTGAAAAATCCATAGAAAAAAGGTGCTGGAACTTCTTTCCGGTGCATTCTATGACAAATAAGCACTGCCTTTTGCAGATGCAGGATTCACATCTTAACACATCACTGGAAACTGACTTGTGTAAAATAGACGCATCGAATCAGCAAACCAGACCCATTTAGAGGGCATAAGACATCCTAAAGAAAAAAATGAATGTAAATATGGTAAATTTCTTTGATATATGGTAACAAAATGGACTTTATTTTTTTTACAAATAAAAATAATTGGATTTGTTTTGTGTTCAGTTCAGTCCGCAGTAAAAACTTATTACATCCCTGTGAGTCTTTGTAATGAAACTTCACTTTGTACACTTCAACAAGCAGTACAGTCACCCATTAATCGCGCCTCTTGACGTCAGCAGTCAATCCATACTGCCATCAGAGATCTTATTGATTGGAAGCCGGCAGCCAAGGGCCATCGTAGCTGCTCTGGGCTATGTACAACCATATAACATATTTATTGCTTCAATAATAAAACATTCCCTTTATCTGTACAATTAAATGCCGGGACAATTCTGTTTATTGTAATGATTGCAAATGGTAGGAATGATTAAACGCTATTTCTCCAGAGTCGGCACATTCCAAGAGGAAATTTCATTAGCCTGGCTGCTGTGTGCGTGTGGTAAATGTGACTCACTCCAAGGTCACTTTCTCGCCAGTAAAAAGTTTAGTGGACATTTTATCATTCATTCATATTATTAAAAGTACAATCAGACCGTCCCCCGTTCCCCAGCTGGGAATACAACAATCATATTTATGTGGCACGCACAGAATGCATGGGGACATGTCTTGCACACAGCCACAAGAAAGGGGGGACATGTGTCTTGCAGACAGTTAGAGAGATGGGGGTGACGAGTCTTGAACACAGACACAGAGGTGGGGGGACGTGTCTTGTACACAGCCACAGAGGTGGGAGGGCGTGTCTTGTACACAGCCACAGAGGGTGTAGGGGGACGTGTCTTGTATATAGCCACAGAGGTGGGAGTGACGTGTCTTGTACATAGCCACAGAGGTGGGAGGGCGTGTCTTGTACACAGACACAGAGGTGGGAGGGCGTGTCTTGAACACAGACACAGAGGTGGGGGACATGTCTTGTATACAGCCACAGAGGTGGGAGTGACGTGTCTTGTACATAGCCACAAAGGTGGAAGGGCGTGTCTTGTAAGCAGCCACAGAGGTGGGGGGACATGTTTATACACAGCCACAGAGGTGGGGGGACGTGTCTTGTACACAGCCACAGAGGTGGGAGGGCGAGTCTTGTACACAGCCACAGAGGTGGGGGGGGGCATGTCTTGTACACAGACACAG
>WWET01001112.1:130806-141721 GCA_011038615.1 Limnodynastes dumerilii | reverse complement strand
CAAAAAAGCAGCAGTCCCATTCAGCCCCCCCCCAGCCACAACAACCCATACTCAGGCCCCACCTCCCTATGGGGCACGCACGGTTCTGTCACCATCCACTCCCTGGTCATAATTTTAAAATGTATATAGGCCCGAAAGATTTTACATGGCAAGAAAATGTTTGTGATTCATTCTGTGTTCGACTAAGACAACTATAGTCCATTTACTGAGCCCCACCCTAGTGATGTATGTAGTCACATGATGCTCCAGGATCTATGAACCAGATCCTGCCTTTTAACGGTATAGAATACACATGTACGTTTATTCAGGGTAAGGCAAAAATTGGGGTAGATAAGAATGGGGGTACGCCTGAGGATTGGAGCAGATAAGAATGGTGTACCCCTGAAAATTGGAGCAGATAATAATGAGGTACCCCTGAAAATTGTGGTAGATAAGAATTGTGTACCCCTAAGAATTGAGTGAATGGTGTACACCAGAGAATTGGGGAAGAATGGTGTACCCCTGAGGAATTGGGGAAGTATGGTGTACCCCTGAGAATTGGGAAAGTATGGTGTACCCCTGAGAATTGGGAAAGTATGGTGTACCCCTGAGAATTGGGGTAGAAAAGAATGGTGTACCCCTGAGAATTGGGGTAGTAAAGAATGGCGTACCCGAGAATTGGGGTAGAAAAGAATGGCGTACCCCTGAGAATTGGGGTAGAAAAGAATGGCGTACCCCTGAGAATTGGGCTAGAAAAGAATGGCGTACCCCTGAGAATTGGGGTAGAAAAGAATGGTGTACCCCTGAGAATTGGGGATGAATGGTGTACCCCTGAGAATTGGGGAAGAATGGTGTACCCCTGAGAATTGGGGATGAATGGTGTACCCGTCCCCCGCCCCTCCCCCATTGCCCCCTTACTGAAGAAACAAAACTGAATTGTGGCAGAGACAGCGGCTGCGTTCTGATGACAAGTTTCTATAGAAATGGTTCTGCTGCAGTTGAGAAATTGAGGCTTTCGAAGCAGCCAAAATGGTAAAATTGTCACTCAGCGAGAGCTTTGATGGATGGTCTATTGCGCGTCATTTAGGATTGTGACAGACACTAAGCCGTAAAGACAATCCTTCATCACCTCTATCTCCAGCACATTACAGCTATGATCGCTCTAGAGCAGCCGTTCTCGGGGAGTACAGTTACCCAGCATGGAATCAGGACGATTACCGTATTGTAGATGATGCAGATATACATATATATAAATCTCATGCAGGGCCGGCGCAATGTGATCCGCGAGGGGATGTGGTGCAGCACCATAGGAGGTGAATAGTGAATAGGAGGAACCTGTCCCTCGTCTCATATGTAAAAAAGAAAGGTCTTGGAGCGGCCATTTTCACCGATGAGAAGAGGGGGCGGCCCTTCCTCTCCTGTAAATATCAGTCACTAGACTCGCTCTAGTGTCGGAGATTGTAGACGGGAGGAGTAAAGGAATGTATCTTGTATACTGTGTACCCCACATTCCCGCTGCCCTCTTCTACTGTACAGCACAGTCCTTCCTGTGCCCCTTGTATATCTTGTGTACCCCACATTCCTTCTGCCCTGTCATTCCTTTGAGGCCATTTTCACCGATGAGAAGAGGGGGCGGCCCTTCCTCTCCTGTAAATATCAGTCACTAGACTCGCTCTAGTGTCGGAGATTGTAGACGGGAGGAGTAAAGGAATGTATCTTGTATACTGTGTACCCCACATTCCCGCTGCCCTCTTCTACTGTACAGCACAGTCCTTCCTGTGCGCCTTTTATATCTTGTGTACCCCACATTCCTGCCGCCCTGTTACACTGTACAGTACACTCCTTCCTGTGCCTCTTGTATCTTTTTAATCATCCACAGGTAGCCCTCATAGATAATAAGGATGACCTATGGGCCACCCAGTGGTGAAGACCACTTCCTCTACTATTATTGACCGCTGATTATATATTGAAATAAATGAGAAACAAATGAATTAAAAAGCTATTTTTTAAAGCACAAGATAATTAGAAAACCAAATGCAATTAACAGACTGTTCATCTTTCCAATGTATTGACTGATGCCCCAAACGCAGCCTGACACCTCTCATCCATCCAGCCTCACTAAAAAAATCCACTTTTCATAGCCTGGTCTTGTGCGTCAAAGCAGGTAGAACTCTATCAATCACCTGTCCGGTCGCCCTACCACCTCCACCAAGACTCGGCCCTTTCTTATAACTCATGATTTATAAGAGAAAGTTACTTACTTTTCTCATCTAAGGGAGATTGGCTATGCCACATTTGCAGTAACAGTTTGCAGCAAGGGGCGAGGAGACAGTAAATTTATTGTCTATGAACCTTGAAGGATGACATCAATGCAAAGAGAATCCCATTTAGAATTCAGCAAGGATGTAGGGACTGGCTGACGATTCGTCTCTCCGGACGCTGTTTGGGGGAGTGATGTCGTCATAGCATGATATAAAAGAATTGACACCCAAGCGATGTGACCGATAATTAAGACATCCCTGATAGATCAGACACATTGCCGGCTTCTACACTACTCCCAGCAGCCATGAAGAAGCTTATTTTTGGCAGTGTGATGTTTGCCTGTTTTTTTGGACCCTTTGTAGCACTTCCAATCATCGACCCCAGCGGTGTCGCCTTCCGCATACCAGGTGAGAGTCCATTTATTGTGTCTGTTCAAAACCCTTTTCTTAAAATGCTAAACTCTCTTCTAACGTCAAGGTTAAACTTAAGACTTAACTTTCCAGCCAATTTCTAATGACTGTACAGAATATGAAGACAGGGGCTGCAGTTCTCAAATGCTTTAAAGAGAAGAATCATTAGTATTTATCTAAGATCCATTAGCAGCAGAAAACAGTGTTATTAAACTCATGCAATTACCACTGTTACAATGATATTGCTAGAACTACACAGTACGGCTCCTCAAGGAGATATTTGAAGGCTATAACTGTGGTGTGATTTACAGATTGTGGATAACAAACACATCACCTTCAAATATTACTTTTTATTAATAATCAATCTTCCTTTCCCTGCTAAAGAGTATTATAAAGATGGCTAATAGCTTTGAAAGCATTTATAGGAAGTAATGACTTTCATTATAACCATAAAGTATTTTAAAATGCAAATTTAACAAGGAATTTGTAATGTATTTGTAGAGTAAATTACCTAAATTCTGATTTCATACAGATCCACATCTCTGGGATGGGTTCAATACTTTACAACGCTTAAAATAATTCAATATTTATCTCATCGCTTTGAAGATCTTCAGATTTAGTTGATACATTTAATAAGTGTAGTTCATTACATGTGATATGAGAAATAAATATGGAATAAAAATATATACAACAGTAATTAGAAATACATAGCATTAAACCTATACATTTATTATCATAGATAAACATTTTGAATTTATCTTTAATTAGTAATAAAATAAAATTTATACCAAGATAAAATGTCATCTACAATTTAAGTTTTGTGTCTTAAACCCCATGCACTCTGTTTTATGCTATAATGACCTTAATATAACCTTAATAATAAAGGCAACATACAGGACAAGATTTTCTGGACACTTATTTGCTATCATATATAATAGCCCCTGTTAGACAGAAATTGTAGGTAATATCTACATGTATCCCTGTAGACCAGTGTTCACCGTGATCACAAAATGCTGATACATTACTAATAGTAATGTTTAATAGACATAGCAATGACGGCCAAATAAACAAGGTCTTTATACCTCAGGACAATGCCATAACCTCGGATTATAATACTCTATCCATAAATTATTTTTATCAGGGCACCCTTAAGGTCTCATTCATTTTTTTAAGCTGAAACAAATACCAAACAATCTAATTATTTTTTATTAGAAACATAATAAAAACTTAATAACAGGAAAGTTCAGAATATTACCTTTGGGAATGGATTGCTAAACATGACAGGAGAAAGACAGCCTAGCAATGGAGAAATCACTGATCTCCCAGACGCTAAAAAAAAGAGAAAGCAAAAGACGAAGTTATAACCAATGTTATCCAACAACAACAATAATCTGCAACTTCTAAACAAGATTCAAAGCTTTATTACAAGTTACCAAACTGGACATAATGTCACGCATCCTAGGGCTCTCCAGTGCACTTATTCCATGCCTCCTGCCCTCCTCCTCTTCCTCTCCAGTGCACTTATTCCATGCCTCCTGTCCCCCTCCTCTGTCTCTCCAGTGCACTTATTCCATGTCTCCTGTCCCCTGCTCTCTCTCTCCAGTGCACTTATTTCATGCCTCCTGTCCCCCTCCTCTGTCTCTCCAGTGCACTTATTCCATGTCTCCTGTCCCCTCCTCTCTCTTTCCAGTGCACTTATTCCATGTCTCCTGTCCCCTTCACTCTCTCTCCAGTGCACTTATTCCATGTCTCCTGTCCCCTGCTCTCTCTCTCTCCAGTGCACTTATTCCATGTCTCCTATCCCCTTTTCTCTCTCTCTCCAGTGCACTTATTCCATGTCTCCTGTCCCCTCCTCTCTCTCTCCAGTGCACTTATTCCATGTCTCCTGTCTCCTGCTCTCTCTCTCTCCAGTGCACTTATTCCATGTCTCCTGTCCCCTGCTCTCTCTCTCTCCAGTGCACTTATTCCATGTCTCCTGTCCCCTCCTCTCTCTCTCCAGTGCACTTATTCCATGTCTCCTGTCCCCTCCTCTCTCTCTCCAGTGCACTTATTCCATGTCTCCTGTCCCCTCCTCTCTCTCTCCAGTGCACTTATTCCATGTCTCCAGTGCACTTATTCTATGTCTCCTGTCCCTATACCATTCTATCTGTAACACACACACAGGATAGAGAATATCCAGCAACACTGCCATTACCCAGTAACACACTATACCATTCTATCTGTAACACACACACAGGATAGAGAATATCCAGCAACACTGCCATTACCCAGTAACACACTATACCATTCTATCTGTAACACACACACAGGATAGAGAATATCCAGCAACACTGCCATTACCCAGTAACACACTATACCATTCTATCTGTAACACACACACAGGATAGAGAATATCCAGCAACACTGCCATTACCCAGTAACACACTATACCATTCTATCTGTAACACACACACAGGATAGAGAATATCCAGCAACACTGCCATTACCCAGTAACACACTATACCATTCTATCTGTAACACACACACAGGATAGAGAATATCCAGCAACACTGCCATTACCCAGTAACACACTATACCATTCTATCTGTAACACACACACAGGATAGAGAATATCCAGCAACACTGCCATTACCCAGTAACACACTATACCATTCTATCTGTAACACACACACAGGATAGAGAATATCCAGCAACACTGCCATTACCCAGTAACACACTATACCATTCTATCTGTAACACACACACAGGATAGAGAATATCCAGCAACACTGCCATTACCCAGTAACACACTATACCATTCTATCTGTAACACACACACAGGATAGAGAATATCCAGCAACACTGCCATTACCCAGTAACACACTATACCATTCTATCTGTAACACACACACAGGATAGAGAATGCCCAGCTACACTGCTATTACCAGTAACACACTATACCATTCTATATGTAACACACACACAGGATAGAGAATGTCCAGCAACACTGCCATTACCAGTAACACAATATACTATTATATCTGTAACACACACACAGGATAGAGAATGTCCAGCAACACTGCCATTACCAGTAACACACTATACCATTCTATCTGTAACACACACACAGGATAAGAATGCCCAGCAACACTGCCATTACCAGTAACACAATATACTATTATATCTGTAACACACACACACAATTGGCTCAATATTTCCTTAATGGCATTACATTAGAATCTACCGTGGAGGAAAGGGATCTAGGAGTCATTATTTCCAGTAACTTGAAGGTAGCCAAGCAATGTAACAAAGCAATGAAAAAGGCAAGTCAGATGCTTGGTTGCATAGGGAGAGGAATTAGTAGCAGAAAGAGAGAAGTAGTGATGCCCCTTTATAAATCATTGGTACGACCTCACCTGGAATACTGTGTTCAGTTCTGGAGGCCATATCTCCAGAAAGACATAAATACATTAGAGACTGTGCAAAGAAGAGCAACTAAAATGGTCCATGGCCTTTGTAACAAATCATAAAGAAAGGCTAGAGGAACATGTATAGCATGGAGCAGGGAGAGGGGGGACATGATAGCAGCTTTCACATATATCAAGGGTTGTGACCGTCTAGAGGAGGAGGCATTATATAAAGGAAGAGATGTAATAGAACACGAGGGCATGACTATAAACTGGAGGGTGGTAGATTCCGAGGAAATGTGCGGATAATGAGGTCACTGAAAGGATGACAGATAAGTGGAATATTCTCCCATCTGAGGTGGTTGAGGCCAATACAGTAGAACAGTGTAAACATGCTTGGGATAAATATAAGGATATCCTAAATCTCAGACTAAATTGAGGGTAAATAGGGTCTAGGGTCAGTATAGTTTTAAATAAACAACTGGCAGACTGGATGGACCATGTGGCTGTTATCTGCCGTCATTTTCTATGTTTATATGAGTGCAGACACAAGCCTTTGTAATGGATATAAGGACTGGATGCTAATTTCTGATACTGTCCTGATTTCTGGGCGTTTGGATCAGAATTAGTCTTGCAATGTACGTGCTCATATACGCTAGTCAATGAGAATATATTGTGCCTACCCTCCAACATGACCCATTCCATTAGGTACAAAATACTCTGCTCCTCAGTTTCCAACTGTTAGTTACTATGGTAACTGCCTTTGTTGAACATTCAAATAGTATTTTAAATATCAGTTAGTTCATTTAAACCAGGTGAGTGACAGTTGGAAGCTCAGGAGCGGATTCAATTGTTCATAACAGAATGGGTCAGGTTGGAGGGTCTGCATTGTGCTCTATCCAGACCTAAGATGACATTTCGCAGCATTCAACAAAGGGGCTGGGTTCTGATCATAAGGTATGGCTATCCAAAGCCTGTCATTGCGGCTCTGATCGTACAGAGCGTCAGGTCCAGTAGTTATAACCACATCCATTACTGTTTGCATTAGTCAAATACTTAAGATAAGCAAATCACTAAGGAAAGAATCCATTTACAGGATAACACAACAATAATCTGAGCTGACAGTGATCACGTTTGGTATCTGGGACGGACGATGACTGAGCACACAGGTCGCAAAATGAGCAACTGTACCACAGACTTCATCAGAATATTCAGGATTCACCAGGTGTACATGTACTGTAACCATAGCAACACTCAGATTCTAATGTCTCACCTCCTCCATGTTTTCTAACAGACTCAAAGCTAGAGTTCGGAGCAATGAGCGGCTGGGAGGACGCCCCCTTATTACAGAACCTCCCAGGACTGCTAGACAGTGGCAGAGACATGAGCCCGGACACAGATGATGTCTACAGCAAAGAAGGTACTTTCAAGACAGACTCTTTCATTAGAACTAGACACACCATGAGCCTGATTCAGACTTAAGAAGGAGCTTGAATATAAGAGAGCAAAGTTACTCCTGGGCTAAACCATGGTGATTGCAGGGGAGTCATAGGGTTGAAAGGTGATGTTTCCCGGCCCAAGTCTAAATAACAGTGTGATAGTAAAGCTGGTCAGTATCTGTGTGCAGTAAGCAATTCAAAGATATCTCCCTGCATGCAAAGAATACAATTACCTTGACTCCCCCTGCAATCACCATGGTTTAGCCCAGGAGTAACTTTCCTCTCAATTTCAGACTCCTTCATAAGTCCGAATCAGGCCCCATGTTGGAAGTAATCGCATAGTTGCCGACACTCCCGGAATGTCCAGGAGACCCCGAGATTCAGGCAGTTCTTCCGGCAAATCTCCTGCAAGGGACTTGAGGCTCCACGGCCTTAAGTTCTGCCCCCCTGCCTGGCAACACTAGTTTACCAGTGTTGCTAGGGACAACGAGGGACAAATTGCATCATCAAGCCTCTCTCCCATCCCTATGAAACCCCGAAAGGGGTCATTGATAGTCAAAGGGCGGGACTTAAGGATGTGATTTGCATAAATTGTACCATTAAGCCCCACCCCCTGCATGCATCTATGGCCTCCCTCTGGGATGTCCAGGAGGGAAGCTTTTAAAAGTCAGCAACCCGGTGTAATCGGTATGATACCTCACACTTGTCTCTCAGAAAAGCACCACTCACACTATTAGACTAGGCTTGGCTGATAAATGACAAAAGCATGCTGGAACTTGTAGTTTCACGACACACCTGGAGAGCCATTGGTCAGCCAGACCTGTGCTAGAAACTCAGGCTTACACTGCACAGCCTTTTGGGTAGTAGAGAGAGTCCTAACTAACCATAAACCAATCACATCCCCCCACGCTCCCCTCCTAACCAATCAGCATCAGAGCCCTGAGGGAGGCCAGCCACAATGCTTACATAACCCCTAAATGCATTATATAACCCAGACTGAAATCTAAGTGTTGTTGGTCTTTAAACTAGAATGGTGATCTCCAGATGTGACCCTCAGAGGCTACAGGTGCAGACGGGTTTCACCAATCAAATCCCAGCATATATGAGCCCCAAAATAAGTCACCCAATAAGCTATTATTACAGGGTTCAGCATGCGGGCCCTTACAGCTACACCCATGCAAATCAGACAGGAACCAACAAACTTACCACATTCAGTGCAATATGCCCTAAATAGTAATTACATAGGTAATTAGGACACATATTGAGGTATTCTATCAGCAGCAATGTGTTCATTGTCATTACTACAAATCACTTCATTCTCCCCATAACTGTCAACTATCTAAATGGCTTTTAATTATTATTTATTTCCTCTTGTGCTTCACAGGACTCAGCCTAGGAAGCTACAATATGGAAGACAGCGTGAAAGAGGTGAGTGACTGCTGTCGCTGGGGTTGCACTTTTATGAATTATGAGACACGGGGTCAATACTTATTATAGTTTTATAGCTATTTGCTGTTTCTCTGTCTTTGTTTTTTTAATACAATTTTTTATTAATTACATTGCACATTATACAGGACAGTTTGTACAACTGAGTATTTTTCAACAGTTCACATGTCTAAGTCTGAATAGGTCAGATCAGTCTCTAACATGACTACTTAATTACAAATGATTTAGCTAATGTTATGATCTATATTGCACAAAGTAGCTATAAAAGTCATAATGCAAAATACAGCTGAAATAAGTCATGTCAATTCCTATATAATCTTTAGGTTTTTTTTTTAATTATATTTATACATTGTTAGAATTGTATTGGTTCTAAGGTATTAGTTAGACGTACACATCACTATTTCTCCAGTATATTTCAAGAGATATTACCAGATAATAAATTATATATCTACACACAAATTTAATATGGTGCTTTGGCCCAATAATAGTAAAAACAGGCTATGACTTTTGATTGTTTTTTGCATGACATAATTGGGAGAGTTTTTGTCACCTTTTTACTACTGTGGTATAGCTGCATTTCTTGCAAGCGCCTGTATACTAAACCCCTTCACTTCAGTTATTTAATATGGTGCTTGTTCCATCATCAGATCTGTGGTCTTACCTATAAAATCCACCAAAATCAAATATCTGCTTGAAATGACCTGTTGTAAACCCAGAAACACACCATGTCAGACAACAGTTCAAGGGAGGTTTCTAAGCAACAGGTGTATCCATGGAAACAACAGGGTAGCCAGCAAGGGCACAATCACACTTGGAGTTTACACCGTCTCTAGTTAACTAACAAATGGAAATTGTATGAATGATATTGAGTGGTCAAAAAAAAATTAGGATCTTTCATTGGGTCTGAGCTACAGACATCGCACATAGATAAAAGACCCTAAAACAGGACCCATTCCACCAGGTACACAATACTCCGCTCCTGAGCTTCCAGCTTTCGCTCACCTGGGATTAATGAGTTAACTGATGTTTGAAAAACATTTCTCCCTTCAACACAGGTGGTTACCATAGTAACTGATTGTTAGATGTCAGGGGCAGAGTATTTTGTATCTGGAGGAATGGGTCATGTTAAAGGAACAGTAACATGCTCATGTTTGGGGGAAAGTATCCTAATGTACACCTTGGAATGTGATAATCTTTATGTTTAAGCAAGACAGTGAGTATTGCATAACTAGCACTATAAATGAGTACAGCCATTGCTCAAGCCTGCTCAAACTGTGGATTCTTATGTATTATGAAGTCCCAGCATGCCTTAGCTGTATAGACTTAGTAGATACCTGACTAGGCATTCTGGGAATTTTAGTTTCACCTGGAGAGCCACAGGTAGTTCAGACTCAATGACTACCTATCACAATGACCTGATGCTTTGAATGACATGTAACCCTGCCATCCCCTGCCTCCTAGGAATTATATGGGAAGCACCCGCGAATATCACTGCTCAGCCGTCTACAGTCTAAGGAGCGGAAGCAGAAGAAGCGCACAGGAAACCTGTCAGAATGCTTCTGGAAATACTGCGTCTGAGCGCGGAGAGCGAGAACCCGACTATGATTTCTGCTTCTTCCTACAAGAGCCTCCTGTCTTGTATATACGGCAAAGCCTCATTTCAAGCACCTACAGAGTAATGGACAATGGAGGGCGACGTAGAGTCCGGACTATACGAAATATAGGTTATTTTTCATGAATAAATATTTTATGTTTGGCCGATATTTGGTACATTTTCTCTTGTTTAAAAAATAGCTATTTAATAAAAGCAACAACAACCTTATGTCTGTGTGTAGAAAACAGTATTATCTGAAATAACTGCAAAATAATAACACCAACATAAAAACCAATATAATGTGTGAGACAGTATATGAGTATGTACAGACTATATATCTATCTCGTATCTCTCATCTCTCTATCTCGTATCTCTCATCTCTCTATCTCGTATCTCTCT
>WWET01001112.1:95192-109808 GCA_011038615.1 Limnodynastes dumerilii | reverse complement strand
ATAGAAAAGTAGAATTACCAGCGTGAAAGCCTGACAAGCTAGCCATAGCGGCCCCAGATAATCTCCCTCCGTCCCTGCTCATTGTCAGAGCTCCATCAATCTTCTTGTGAGTGTTTGGAAAGGTTTCCACCTGGCTGGGTCCTGATTGACAGCTCTCCGCGGCTACATGAAATGTAACCAACGTTTTCCTACTTCCCGAAAGCTGCAATTGTATAAAAAACAGACCCTTTAATACAGTTTTGATAGCAGAGGAGAATTAATAATGTAGAAATGTGGTGTATTGCTGCTGAAGGCTGTGCGTCTCAGCCCTGCTGAAAATAACACCATGTTTTGATTTAGTGGAAGAGAGGAAGATGGATTCTCGTTTGCTGTTGCAGTGCTTTACAGTACAATGGCATTTATAACATGGTTGCCGACTTTTGGCAGCTTCTCTCCGGGAGAGCCAATGGTGAACGAGGAAATCATGCCACGCCTTGAACAAAGCCTCTTGGCGGCCCCTTAGCTATTGTTGTAATGTCACATTTCCTCATTACAGTTACTAAAGATTATTTAGTGACCTAACAATTTTTTGTTCTAATTAGAAGCCTTATTTTTTTTTTTTTACTAAAGTTGTCAGTAGGAAGAAATGTGACAGAAAAGAATATGAAGCAAAGTAATTCATATCTGTCAGGACTTGGGTTGCGTCAATGTTTGCATTGAGTAATAGCTGATGGTGACCTCTGCATATACATATACCTTGGCAATGCCCTGGTGCATGCATCCATTAAGGGAAGACTGGCAGCTATTTGATGAAATGCCAACTTAATGTTAATAGTCCTGATGTAAAGAAAGGAATTGAGCCTGCAGATTGGAGTGTAAGATCGTATTCCTGTGCTTACACCAATTTAAAGAGGTTAATTCAATTTTCAAAAACAGTACTTCTGCAGATTTCATGGTCATTTAATTACTAACTTTTTGTCTCCAGATTTATTTGGATTTTTAATCAATTGAATTTATTGAACCAAGTTGAGACCTCTCATTTTGACGCATTTGGTTTTCTGAGCAAAACTTTTGGCTAGATGCACTAGTGCCGGGCACTAGCCAAACATCCGCGCAATTCATTGTAGCTCCTCCTACTTGGACAGGAGGAACGTCTTAAAGCCAGGGGCCATGATCATTTTTTTTTGGTTCTAATGCAATACAGAGCCAAGGGAACATCTATACTGTCACTTGTCTAAGAGGGAACAACCGCTTGTCACCTCATTCCAATTCCTCTTTCAGACGTGTATTGCACTTATGTCTCGATTGGTCAAAATGTGTTGGTAAAGAGTGAGAGATCTCCCTGACTCCCTGAAGAGTGGGTGATCTGCTTGACACCCTGAAGTCCCTGATGCTGATTCACTTCCAGAAGTCATTGCTGTATGATAATAGAATTTAGAAATTGTCTCCTATTTCCCTGCTTTGAGGCCTATGGAGGCGGCCATTTTCATGGAGCACAAGATGTAAACAAAGACTGGCAGTTAGCTAAGACAACATGACTGCAATAAAGGAGACAGAAATAAAAAATATACGTTGGTCTCTTGTTAATCAGCTGCAGCGTCACCTACTTTTATCTTGTCTATAAAGATGATGGAGTCAGTAAATCCTATTCACAGTCTCCACAATAACACTGAAAGGATTTATTCACTGACAATATACCAATCAATAAATACTGATGCCGCCATTTTTATTGAGAAATAGTTTTCCTGGAGGTGCTAGACACACCCATGGGTGGAGCTAATCACAGGACACACCCCTTTGGTGCAGCACCTTGATAGTGTTCTCACGATCTGCCTGATATCCCAGACCCTCCAACATGACCCATTCCATTAGGTACAAAGATTCCGCTCCTGAGCTTCCAACTGTCACTCACCTGGTTTAAATGAAGTAACTGATATTTAAAAAAACTATTTGCCTCTTCAGCACAGGTGGTTACCATAGTAACTGACAGTTGGAAACTTAGGAGCAGAGTATTCAGTCCCTAATGAAATGGGTCATGTTGGAGGGTATGGATATTAATTTGCAAAAATTGGCAACCGTGCAGGAGACAACTTATTATCAGAGATGTGTCTATTGCATGAGCCCAGGAAAGTCCTTTTTTATTTATTATCATGGTGACTGTTCATACATAGGTTCTTCAATACTCATCTCTGAGAGGTAACTCGCCCCCAGCTACAGCACCTCTCACCATTCCTGGAACAAGCAGCCGGTTCCAATAAGACGTTTCGCCGCTGAAATGAAATCTTACAGATAGATTTGGCCTCCCAGACCTGCCTTCAAAGCTTCTTTTTGTTTATTGAATTTGTTTCCTGCTTTAGTTAGATAAGGAAATACATAATTCTTCAAGTGCTGCCTTTGAATGTTTCAGCAATAAAATCCAGTTTATGGGAATGGGATGATTGTCACAAGTCTTTATTGCTGGTAAATGAAATGTAAATCACATATTACTGACTGTGGAGTTCTGCTCGTGCTGCGTTCTTGCGCAATATGGGCCACAGGAGTTGGTAAATAGGACCAGACGTCGTCTATTCCCAGGACTTACCTGTCAGCTTTATAGACGGTTCGGAAGATGCGCTTTGTCATAAATGTGGCGTTTGGGACTCAAAAAATGTTTACTTTATTAGGAAGACATGTTATGTACTATGATCCGTGACATGTGGGAGAAGACTGAGACTAATATTCCACTGACATGCGAGTGAAAGAGACAAGTGTGCAATTGGAAACTTGATAATGTTGAGCTGTATTCAGACACCGTTAGGTGACAGCGCTGAGCGGCAATATACCGATATCCCAACCGCTCCCTGACTCTGACAGGCAAGGGCTGAAGTAAGTGTTCTGTCTCAAGGGTATAGAGAAGTACAGAAATCTGGTTGGGTACAGAGAGAGAGGGAACGCCCACACTTTCAGCTGACTAAGAGGGAACGCCCCCACTTTTGAATTCAGACCTGCCCCTTTTTCACAAGTGTCATTTGGACCAGATTCAGATTTAAGAGTAAGTTAGGTGCAGCCGTATCCGCACCTAACTCTCACAAGCCCGCCCACGTTTTTAGTGGGCTAATGACACCAAAGAGTGTCTTTAGAGTTTCCCTTACCCCGCCCTTCCCGACTAACTTTAATTCCCCCCTTCACCCACTCTTCTTATTTTTTTCCCCATTACTTTTTTTGCTTAAAGCATCTTTAAAGACCGCACGTAGTGAATCTGCGTAACTAATTGGTACATAGATTGCATAAATAACCTACTATGCGCGCAAATCAGATTATTTCTGAGCCATCTACATGTAAGACGCCGGAACTTCTTAAATCTGAATCCGGTCCATTGCTCTTAAGACCGAAAAAGGTCATGGGGGCAGATCCAGACCCACGCATGCATCACATGCGTGCGTGGGTCTGTAAGTACGATCGCATAGTGGGGAGTAGACGCTCCCTGCGCTCTCGGTAGATTCCTACGACTAGGACTGCGGTCTTATGGCCGCAGACGTAGTTGTAACGGGGTTCCCCCTGCTCGATCCCTAATTTAAATGTCTAGATTAAAATTCCCTAGATAAGTGTAAATTACAAGTCAGCCCCTGACTTATATCTGGATCTACCCCTTAGTGTGTAGTGTGTCCTTGCCCCGTAAGTACTGTCTTCGTAACGTACGATAGTACCTACGGAAAGGGAACATCTGCCACGCGCATGCGCAGATGTTCCCTGACAGTGAATTTACGCAAAGGGTTTGCGTAAATTCACTGTTATACGCACCTTGGGATATACCCCATGGTTGCTCATACCCCTTTCACACTGGCACAAAAACCCGGGTATTTGGTGGCCGTGTGAAAGCGCCACACTCCTTTCTATAATGATTGACAGTTGCTTGACACCAATCCCAGGAAATTCATTGGTGGTGTGAAAGGGACAGACCCGGGAATTTCCGGGTTTTTCCGGCATTGGTGGTGTGAAAGGGACAGACCCGGGAATTTCCGGGTTTTTCTGGCATTGGGGGTGTGAAAGGGACAGACCCGGGAATTTCCGGATTTTTCCGGCATTGGGGGTGTGAAAGGGACAGACCCGGGAATTTCCGGGTTTTTCTGGCATTGGGGGTGTGAAATGGACAGACCCGGGAATTTCCGGGTTTTTCCGGCATTGGGGGTGTGAAAGGGGTATAAGTCTTTTGGAATGTCCAGGAGACTTTCAAAACGTGGGCCTATCTCCCGGTATCCCGGAAGAGCCGGCTAATCTCCCTCAATGGTATCGAGGCCGTGATTTAAAGCAAGTCACTGCCTTAAGTTCTGATACTGCGTGGAGTGCGGTATTGTTCGTGCTGTGTCCCGATGTGGAATGGACCTCAGTACGCCTAGGTCCAGGTTTAGATTTAAGGTTATGAATTAGAGTTAGAGTTGGGGTATTTGTAACAATCTTGTCGCCATTACGATATTCGATCAGACAGGAGTTGCGTCAACGACTCTGCCTGAGAGCAGACAGCCAATCAGTGAACGCTGACTTCACTTCTGTGCTAACATATTCACTTCCGAAATTCAGCATCGGAACGGCAAATCACATCCGAGGGTAATGTGGGAATAGCGCATTGTAAAAAGGAGAATTTTTGCGCCGTCTTGAAATGTTTTAGAAACGATTCCTCTCCAATGTATGTAAAATAGCGCATGTCTGCCGGATCCCGGCGTACCTTGCGGCAGAATTAGCAGAACCCTTTGCATGCATTCATTGGTGTAATAATCTAATAAAACGCGTGTAATGATATAAGAGAGGAGAAATTCAGTTCCCATTTCATTCGTTATCTCTCCTCCTGGCTGCCAGCGATGGTACACCGTGTCCGCCGCCTTCCTAGTTCATCAGCTATTTAGACGCAGTATTTTACATATCATCATCAATTCCATCTGTCCCGAGCGGAGGAAACCACACTCCGTCTCTCCTGCCTCACACAAATAATCTTCGGTCATGTCGGAGCCATTCACGGTCAGATACAATGAGAGAGACGCACCTGACTGTGAATTATCGGCCTGATTTGAGACGCCGTGATGAGGTCCCGGTCGCATCTTTAACCCCGTCCCTGCCACATAAATCACAGCCCCTCTGGCTTGCTTATCCCTTCATGAAACTAGAGGGAGAAGATATATTGTATTTAAAGCAGCGATCCAATAGGCTTAGAGGTAATATGTAGGAACGTGACTTCACTGAAAGGGTAGTTGGCAAGCCTCCCATTTGAGGTGGTATAAGCTAACGGTGGGAGTCCCAGGAATAATGGCTGTTTTTAAGAAGTAGAGACAGCCGAAAGTTATTTTTTTGGCTGTCTCTATTTCCAATAGGCAGCCATTTAGATTTTTTTTTTCAGAATAGGTGAGTGTGCCGGTCGAAATACTCACCCATTCATTTTCGGAAGCGCTTCCGGATCTGCGGCAGCAGAGGTGAGCAACCTCTCTGGGGACTTTTATTATCAGGGGAGGGTTAGGGTCAGGCTGCGGGGAAGAGAGGGTTAGGGTCAGGCTGCGGGACGGGGAGGGTTAGGGTCAGGCTGCGGGGAAGGGAGGGTTAGAGTAATAGAAGGAAAGGGTTAGAGTAAGGATTAGGGAAATGGTTGGAGTGAATTTTGATACTTACCATTCAGTGCTCCGGGAAATCGATTGTTTTGCCTCTTCGAGGCAGAAGCAATCAATTTCCCAGCCAGTTCGGAACTGTTTGGTCGAGAACGGGGACCCACACCCATAAATGAATACAGTAGAAGAATTGGAATCTAATTGAGAATATCCTAAATCTTAAACAAAATGAGGGTTAAATAGGGTCTAGGGTTGGTATGCTTTAAAATAAAAAAATGGGCAGACTGGATGGACCAAGTAACTCTTATTTGGTAAACCAATCACGGCACAGGATGTAGGTCCAGATCCAAAGAATGAAAATAAGAGGAAAACGGGTGGAAAGTTACACCTGTGCCAAACTGTGTTAAACTGCAGGGGAGACAATCTTCATCATTCATCATTGTAAACAGTATTAGAGTTGAGTGGTAATGTTTCCTAGCCTAAGTCTAAATGTGTAACAGTGAAGTATCTGTGTGTAATAAGCACACTAGGGTCTGGTAGCCAGTTTTGTTTGCAAGTCAGAGATATATTGATAGGATAGCTAAGAAAGATGCATGCTTCAGATGTATATCATTTAGTACTTGGTGGTCACTAGGATACTCTCTGTATAGAATGGAGGTCACTAGGATACTCTCTGTATAGAATGGAGGTCACTAGGATACTCTTTGTATAGAATGGAGGTCACTAGGATACTATCTGTATAGGGTGGTGGCCACAAAGAAGCTCTGTGGTGGTTATTATGAGGCCCTGTATATTGGGTGGTAGTCACTAGGAAGCCCTCTATCTTGGTGGCGGTCACTAGGATGCTCTTAGTAGAGAATGGAGGACACTAGGATACTATCTGCATTGTGTGGTGGTCACTAGGATGCCCTTTGTATTGGGTGACGGTCATTAGGATACTCTCTGACTTGCTTGGTGGTCACTAGAAAACTCTTTATATTGGTGGTGGTTACTAGGATGCTCTCTTTGCAGAATGGTAGACACTAGGATGCTCTCTTTGCATAATGGTAGTCACTAGGATGTTGTCAGTATTGGGTGGTGGTCACTAGGATGCTGTCAGTATTGGGTGGTGGTCACTAGGATTCTGTCTGTATTGGGTGGTGGTCACCAGGATGCTACCTGCATTGCATAGTGGTCACTATAAATCTATTTACTGTATGGTAAAGCTATATATAACCCTGCCCATGTTATATATTTGATCTGCTGTTATTAAAGTTCCATATTCTGTGCTAATACAATTTACTTGTCAGCCTCTGAAAGCTTCAGCAAGGCAGCGGTCCCACCCAGCTCCGCCCCCCAGTCCCGCCTAGCCACGCCCATCCAGACCCATGCCTCGCCTCCTTGCTATGGTTTCCAAGTCTGTCCACCCCTTGGTCTGAACCATTATTCCTGTTCTTTAGTTTGCATTTGGGATTTATATTCTAGAACAACATCATTATTCCAAGACAGAACATTTTGTTCAGAAAGAGTTAAGGAAACACGCTCAGCACAGACACTGCAGGGACATCGCATTCATCAGCCGAATGATGTTACATCAAAACAGGAGCATAAAAATAAATATGCAAAAGGAAGAAAAAAATAGTGCAATATGCATTATAATTGGCAGAGTTTATTGACCAATAAATCCAATACTTTACCGATATAATTATATCAATTGTACAGTTTAATGAGCGGACTTGGCAGAACAATCAGACAGTGTAATTGGAAGGTTTAGTACGCAATTTGCACCCATTTTGTACATCAATGCGGAGATGGGCGGCATTGCAGTTAGGTGTCACCTTCTGTCTCATAGGGCCTTATCCAGAGTTACGATGTCGCGCTGTACGTACTAACGCTCAGCGTAACATCTATGCACTCACCCTGACACTTCCTCGGTCCGGACGTAATTACACTCTGTTACGCCGGCTGAACGCTACCCCAACTTCACCAGGCGTAACAGAGTGTAATTACGCCCGGACCAGAGCGTAACTAACTAACCCTGCTCTCCCTTCCTCACTTCCCTGCCTCCCCCCGCCTACCATGAAACTAATGAAGCTTAAGCTTCGGGGGGCCCTAATCCCAGAGGGGCCCTAAAGCAACTTTTTTGGGCATTTTTTTTTTTTTTAAAGAATGCATTTTTCAGCAAAAGTGATGGAGTTTTTTAAGTGTGTTAATAAAATAAGGTTATTTTAGTAATAGAATCATAAGCCAATGGGCTGAAGTACTTAATATTAACCTTAGACTAGGCTCTATGCAGAGGGGGTTTCTGAGTACCCAGAAACCCCCCCTAATTAGTGCTGGCCGGCAGACACTCTGTCTTCAGGCATTCACTGAAATTTGGGTCTCAAGGTCTTTGCAAGGGTAGCAATGCCCTTTGGACCTTGTCAGATGTTGCCGGTTGCAAATGCGCCCCTACAACAGTTCAAGCTTCAGGGCCCAAAAAATGTAGGTCCTCTACTGGCAGAGGGTGTGCACTCCACTCGCACGTCCAGAATTTAGGATTGGCCAATTCCTGACGTTAGCCTCATAGTTGCCAGCTTATTTCTTCCTTCTTTATGCAAATCGCTTTTGAAGTCTCGCCCATGCCTGAAAAAGGTAACCTATCATATTGTTACAAAGGATGGGGCGGGACTTCATGTCACTAACCCCCCTGCCCATGCTTAGTAATGCTCGAAGGCTTGAGGCAGTGAATTGTGTCAAATCACTGCTTCAAGCCCAGATCCGGGAGATGTCTTCCAGGATTCAGGAGTGTCCTAGAAATTCCATAAGAGTCACCAACTAAGATCTCCTTTCAGATCAAGCCCATTATCTCTGGTCAATGTTGACCTAAGAACTTACACTTCCTCCATATCCTTAGGGCAGTCACTGAGTCCGGCTTTCACACAGCACCGATGAACAGGGCAGGTCCAGCTGGGTGTCGGTCACTCGGTCTTCTGTGCTGGTGGATCACTCCACGCTAAGATGACAGCTTGCGGCAGAGGAGAGACAGGGAGGGTGATTGATGTAGTGATGGAGAAATTCTGCAGTTATTTCATGTATAATGCTCAGCTGAGTAATACACATATATTAATGTCACTGTGACTTCACTCTCTCTTCAATAATAACATTCACGCAGAAATTATTTTTTTTTTTTCTTAAGCTAAAGAAGGATTTGTTAGGAGAGCAGCAAAGGGCGTTTAAGGATTCGAATGTGAGGATTTGCTATGTGTGAATCACTTCCTGGTCGCTATAACCAGCAATACAGGGCCTCTGTGATCAGAGCGTTATGTGGCTACAGGATTCTCTTTGTATAAGCATGCACTTGGCTAACTAAGGTCTATAGGGGACACAAGCGGTGTAGCTACTATGGGGGTCCAGAGGAGAGGGGGGGGACCGGTGGCTGCCGCTTCCCCTTGCACTGTAAGCAGGCGGTCAGAGGCTGACCGCTTAAAACAGCGCTCGTGTGTATGTTTATTAAATACATTGGGCCTGATCCAGAACAACGCTTTGAAGCGAATTTACGCGTGGCGGAGACGTAAAATCGCTGTTTAGAACGCACTGCGCATGCGCACCATAGAAAATATGCATATTCACGTAGCGTAATTGTGAACGTATGGGCCATTCACGTATGTGTCACGTAAATACTTACGTGTGGGCGTGCCAAATTTACGTTACTCCAAAATACATGTGAAATACGTGAAGTAGGCGTGGTATTTAAAGTGTACAGTATGGGCGTGCTTAGCTGCGTAAATTCGTTCAGCCCATACGTACGCGTGCGTATGACAGCGGTTACGTTGGAAAAAGTTAAGGTAGGGTTTGGGAAGCGTATCTTGACAAAATACGTCCGTGCAAGGGGTGTGCCGAGGGGAGTGTAGCGAACTTACGTGCACGAAAATACGCTCCGCGAATAAACGTACGGCACACGTAGTTCTGGATCTACCCCATTGCGAGCAGCTCAGGCTGACATGGGGGTAACCTTAAATAATGTGCATGCAACGCTATGCATGTGGAGCAGAGGATCGTAGGAATATTACACCCGGTCCTTACTGTACCATCTACATGCCAAAGACCACCCACCAGGTGTATCGCGCAGGAATGGTGGGTGGCCCTGCCCCCCCTTGCAGAGGCTGATTTCGTCACGGAATGAACCGCGGCTGCGTTCAGTTGTGGAAGATTAGATACTGCGCATGCCCAGTATCTATACAGAGCTGAGTTACGGACTTGGGGCTGATCCAGAGCTATGTACGACAGGGTCTTACACAAGTTATTTCAGTAAGTCCTCTATCTCGGAACCTCTGTGCATGTGCGTGCGCCAGATGTTCCGATAGCGTGCCTACTGACGTACATGACTAAGTTACTTACGTCAGGGGGCTGACCCCTTCATTTATGACCTAGGTCCAGATTTACTAAGCTGCGGGTTTGGGAAAAGTGGAGATGTTGCCCATAGCAACCAATCAGATGTATGTATAGCACTATAGCACTCGGCGATCATACACGCAGACGGGCCTGCTCAGCCCCACCCAGTTTCCATCCATCCACACTCTGGCCCCGCCTCCTTGCTATGGGGCAGGAGCCTATCATGTTCCATCCCCTGCTCACCTGTGGCTCTCCAGATGTTGTGAAACTGCAGGTCCCATGATGCTTTGCCAGGTATTGGCGACACCTGTGCTGTTGTAGCATGCTGGGAGATGTAGTTTCGGTTTGCAGTGGGCGGATCTAAACTGAATCAAGCCCCTGTCACTCTGATTGGCGGTTCCTGTATTTTTTATTGTAATGGACCAATGAGGAACAGAGGACACGGCCCAGCTACTGTGACCATGTTTTGCTCGCCTCTCGTCACCTGACCTGTCGCCGTTATTACACATAGCAATGTTTTGCTTATAGGAAATTACCGAAAGCTCTGAATACATCACACAAACAATAGAGGGTGCAATTTAGAGTTGTTCTAGGACACACACCCTGCCAACTCTAAGGGCCAATCAGATTGTAGCTCTCACTTTCCTAGTGCATACTAGAGAATGTCAGCTAGAATCTGATTGGTTGCTATGGGCAACATCTCCACTTTTCCCAACCCACAGCTTAGTAAATCTGGCCCTAGTCACAATAGTTAAGGTGGAAAGTAAGTGTCCAGATTTACCACCGACAGCGTAATTACAGATCCCTGCATGCACGTAAAGCGTGCGGGGGGGCTGGATCTGGTCCATAGTTACGTTACATATAACAGCTCTTTTTATTAAATCTGGATCAGGACCCTTACCCCTAACCCTAACCCTAACTCTTAACCTTAACCCTAACCTCTAACCGGGAAGCAGGAAGCAGAGTGCAGGGCGCGGGTACAGCAGTAATATATTTTAGCAAATCGAACCCTCCAGATGTTACAATGGGGTTACTTCCATTACGGAACTTAGTACCGATCGATGGATATTAAGTGGAAAGGGGCTGTGCTTCCCCTGCGGTGGGCGGGCGGGGGGGAAAGCATTTAAATATTACACTATGGGAGGTTTCTCCCACTTATGGGCGGATCAGCGGCCGGACGGACAGATCGTTGATCCGCAAACGTAAGGCTGCTTTACAGCGGCATAAGTCTCTATGTTCGTAGCTCTTGTACGTCCTCCAAAAATAGTCCCGGTTTCCGTCTGGCGTCCAGGTGTGCCGAAGACATATGAGTCTGAAAGTGGCAAATGACTTCTCCACATTGACCTTCCACCTCCATCCAGCCGCGTGGATAATAAAAGCCGTTAGACGCTTTACATGCAATAACGTGTTTCCTGTACGGCGTGCAGCACATGGCGCCCTCCCCCGCCTGCCTCTTTAGCTCTGTTCAATACACCTGCTTGACAAGTTTGATTTAGTTTAATGGCTCTGTCTGGGAGGAAGGCTCCGCCGGATAAGAGGCCGCAATCAGCCTTTATTTGCAGGGATAAGAATCCCTTTAAACTTAACACGAGCTAATCAAATAAAAGGCTACAAAGCATTTGTAACGGCAGTGAAGCGTCCAGGAGGGCTGAGGCCCGGAGATGAGAGTTTTACACTTCACCGGCGTTAAAGGCTCTGTTCACCGCCATTAACTATCCAAAATAAATGGCGCCTCGAGGAATCCGGCCCAGGCTTTCTGACTCGGGCGTTAAAAAAATAAAGTGTTACGTTCAGGAAGAAAGGAAAGATAAACGCGGTGATATTCTCTTGAATACAAATCACTGCCCCAAGCCCCAAACATTATTAGGGATGGGCGGGGCTTGATCATGTTGACAGTTTTGAATAAGTGGGGGTGGTGCTTTAGATATGATTTGCATAAATAACGCCCTTAAGCTCCACCCCCATACTGCTGGCTCTTGTTTCTCCCTTTCATTACTCGGTAGTCATGTTTAACGCCAGGGCAAAAAGTCAAAATAGTGCCCCTCTAAAATAAATTAGAAACCAATTTAGCTTTAAATTTTAACTTACTGTTGTCTCTCCTTCAGTTTTGTGCCCTTGGCTTTAATCCCACCCTCCCTCCCAACCACTGATTTGTAAGAAAAAGATACATAGATTACGTTTATGAATTACTACGCATGCGCAGTAGTAAAAATCGCTAAACACCGGACGTATATGTTATACGTCCGTTACTCTGAATATGGGCACTGGGCTGGGCCTGATCCTCTTTTAGCGGTGTATTCAGAGATTTGTTTTTTAAAGGTACACAATTATATGCATGGCCAGAGCAAGGAAACATCCACCAACAACCCCAACGCTCCCCCGGACCTGCTGGCGCAGTAGTAAAAATCGCTAAACACCGGACGTATATGTTATACGTCCGTTACTCTGAATATGGGGCTAACACTGGGCCTGATCCTCTTTTAGCGGTGTATTCAGAGATTTGTTTTTTAAAGGTACACAATTATATGCATGGCCAGAGCAAGGAAACATCCACCAACAACCCCAACGCTCCCCTCTCCCGGACCTGCTGTCGGTGACTTATGAGTCCCTAAACCAGTCTGTTCTTTACATGCGTATATGTGCTCCGTCCGCACTATTCTTCATAATCGCGCCTAAAAAGGGTTTATTTAAATGCCTCCCCCCACCCACTTTTATGTAAATTTTTCCGTATGTCTGATTTCCGTGCGTACGTCCCCAAGTGCGATTCACATGACGTCCGTTAGGCACTTCCGTGCGAATAGTCAACGTAAACTACGTACATAAAGTTACTACACATGCGCAGTTGATCCGATCCTAAAAATACGCACGTAACTAGCCTCAAAAACGGATCTCTGAATAACTAACAGAACTCAGTTCCCCCCCATACTGCTGTTGTGTATGTTGTGAAACTCAGGCAGTTCTCCCGGTCAGGGCCGCCATCCGGGGGGGGGGTACAGCCGGGACTATTGAGCTGACGGGGGCCGCCGATACTTCCCGGGGCTTCTGGCGCAATTCGCATAAATTGTGTCATTAAGCCCCGCCCCCTTGCAGGCATCTATGGCGTCTCTCCAGGATCTCTCTGACCTGTGCATATCTGCTTATCGCCACCCCCGTCTGCCATATCTGCATGGCAAGCCCTGCGTCCGTTACAGGGTTTCGCCATGCGGAAGGCAAGATCCGCCCCGTCCTACGGATCTCCTTGCATGCAGACGCGCATGCGCAGATGTTCCATGCAAGGGAACTTGCGTACACGGCTTGCGCACGTCCCCTTACGGTATTTAACGTGAATCCGGCGCTAAATCTCCATATCTTCCTTTATTCCAGAGCTTCCGGCATTGTAAGCAGAATTTTTACTATAACAGATGTAAATAATAAATAAGATTATTATTATGGGCAGTGGGTATTAGTTCAAACACATCACAAGTAGAGTAAATAATGGCTTCAGGGGACCTGGGGTAAATATGCCGTCACATGACAGCGCTGTGTTTACAATAGAAGCATCTGATTATTAGCATATCGTCCTCGGGGGAAACAATGAAACAGCTCTGAACACTTCTCACGGCTCCTGACATCATTGTAATTCACCAGCGCAGCGTTCCCGGTGTGTCTGCCTGACCTGAAAACTATACCGACCGTGACGCGGTGACACATATTCTGTCTAGGAGCAGAGCAACCTATAACGCAGCGCTGTGACAGGCAGCGGCGATCCTCGTTATCCTATGTATCATATTTACATCTTAGAGCTGGCGATCATTTGGATTGCTGCCTGTGATTATCTGCTCTGTAAACTCCCCTCTTATGGTCTACCTGTGTCTTAGACGTCAGCGATGTGCGTTCCGTACACTCGTAACCATCGCCGTGTCAAACATACAGAATCTGCTGTCCTAACGTCCACGTGTAGGAGAACAGTGCACCCTCCTTGTACTCCTGCAGGTGGAAGTGATTTACATGCACATCACACGTCAGGTTTCTGTCCTTCTTCATTTAGGATCCGATCCAATGTCCTGCGAATATGGGGCCTGATTCAGAGGCTGAAAATAAGAATTTAAAGTTACACCTGGGCAAAACCATGTTGATTTCAGGGGGAGTCAAGTTAATTTTATTCTATTCATGCAGGGAGAATACTTTGCTTTGCTGATTGCACACAGATAATGAGCAGTTTCACTTTACACTGTTATTCAGACTTGGGCTGGGAAATATCACCTTTAAACTATAGTATAATAGTGGACCGTATTCAGAATTAAGAACGTCTGGTAATTTACGCACGCAAAATGCATAAGTGGGGTGATTTCTATTAAGTGCGAATGTGCAGGCCATGGAGTTACGAAGCGTAACTGGAATGATGCGTAAGTAAATTCCGTATGACAAAAAATGCGTGTGAACATAAAAGGTCGGACGGATTATTAATAAGTAGGCGTCAGTCGGAATGTAAAAGCAAAAAATGGGCGTGGTAATGTAGGAGACGTGCACTAACAATAAGGTTGCTTTCACAACACGAAAGTGTTCCGAAATTTGTTACTTTTGCGACACGTATTTATTTGTATTAACGTACGGATGTATTATGAACGCGACACATACTTATTTTATATTAACGTACGGATGTATTACGAACGTGACACATACTTATTTTGTATTAATGTACGGATGTATTAGGAACGCGACACATACTTATTTT
>WWET01001112.1:24838-38382 GCA_011038615.1 Limnodynastes dumerilii | reverse complement strand
AGCCCAGCCCTGAGGCCCTATATCCTCTCACAAATGCGTTGTTCTTGTTGTTCTTCTTTATCTTTGTACCTTTATGAGCTAGCTTTAATAAGCTGTGGGAAAGGAAAAGTGGAGATGTTACCCATAGCAACCAATCAGATTCTAGCTCTCACTTTCCTATTACATACTAGAAAATGTCACCTATAATCTGATTGGTTGCTTTGGGCTACATATCCACTTTGCCATTCCCGCAGCTTAGTAAATCTGTCCCTTATGTCTCTCTGTATCAGCACCTCCTGCTCTACACCACTTTGTTTGAATGTTAAAAATAAAGCATTAACAACAAAAAATGTGTGGGCAGGATGGAGGGGACAGGGTGTACCCGCTGACTATGGCAAGAGACATAACGGGAATGGCCTGAAACTTGACTACAGACAAAGGAATTTCCTCTCATTTCAGTCTCTCATCTGACAGAGATTAAGCACAGGGCATTAACCTTCTCCTCGTTATTAATTCCATCTGTCTAATTTGTGGGTGTTTAATGGCAGTAACTGAGTGATGGAAATATCAGAGTCCAAACTGAGCATGTTCGGGTCACAACAATCGCATGTCACCAAAAGACAACGGCTTCATCATCACTCAAGGACATTCTGTAATCTATTTGGCCTCCCACAATATAAAATAACCTCCCTACAGTCTATATGGACTGATTTTCCTTGCAAAATGGTCTTCCAGAGCTGGTCCACTCTCTCAGTGGTTACCTGTATTTGATGGAATCAATTCTTTGCAAACCTAAATAGTTATCAACTTTTATCAAGTTATCAACTTCACCCACATACATATCCTCACTCATCTGCAACTCTCCTATATAACTTAATAAATGGTCTGATTCCCAGTTAAAGGACCTTTTTCAGACTGCACCCAATACCTGGAATAAAATTCCTTGCCCATTAAGTCAATTCCCTACTCTCCAAACATTAAAACACTCCCCTAAAACTCAACTTTTCTGACAAGTTTACCAAATTCATCAACTACCTTTGTAAACCCTATTATAACCCCTTTGCTATCCAGTTTCCCTTCTGGACTGGATCCAGACTCGCCAATTATGCTTGTTTTCTGCCCTGCAGCAACTGGAAAATTGATGCTGGAAGCCCATTTTATTAACCACTATGTTTGTTACTATACAGTCTTGTTTTATGATTGATAAAATTGTTAAACACTACTTAATATGATAGCACTATATGAAAACCTGTTAATAATTTAAATAATAAATAAAAAAATAATAGTCAGATTTTTTTTATGTCTCATTTAAGAATAATTAAAACATTCTTTCTTAGAATTGACGGTAGGGTTGAATATTTATTTCTTGTAATAGCTGGTATTTCCCATTTACCTTTTAGTCTTGTTTAAATGCAACATTCTATCCCAAAGGAAAAGGTTTCCTCCTTTGTCAGAAGGCTTTATAATGACATCCTTCCATGAATCAATTTCTCTAGGTGTGTCTCTTTTCAACTTAGACAAATTCAATGTTTTAAGTAGGGCTTGTTTTGTATAGCTTATAAAATTCCTTTGGCATAAGTTGTTTATCTGAGTATGTGGAACTGGACAAAAATTGGATTGGTTAATAATGCTGGCTTCACATCACCAACTCAGAAAAACCCGGGTTTTTCCGGGAGGAGATGCCGGGTCGAAAGAAATAAGACACATTTTAAGCGCACAAAAATCCGGGAAATTCCTGTGTGTGATGCTTTCACATCACCACTGAATTTCCCGGGTTTTAGTGGCTCAGGGCATGCTGATGATTCTAGTGCTACAATCATCAGCATACCCAAGGATGGCAGGGCAAGCCAGCGCTTGGAGAATCACAAGGATTTTTTATTTTTTTTCAGATTGCAACAGTTTGGAGGTTGCTTCATAAGGATTAACTTCAATTAAAAAGATAGGGATTGCAGGAGATCCAAAATAGGTTAAACTTGATGGACTGGTTTCTTTTTTTCAACCTCATCAACTATGTAAATACAGTTAATGTTGTTTTTCATGTAAAAAAAAAAAGTGTATAAATAATTACCTAGAAAATCTTCTCCTTTCAGACAGTTTTTTAAAAGATGGTCTTAAAATCATGCCACCTGTGTAAAAAAAATGAAAACATGTTTTAAATTTAAAAAACCAAACATATATGTACAATGTTGGACCTAGTAATTTATGTTTTACAATAAAATATATTTAAGCAAGCACCACACAAAAATATACATTGCACACAAAACTGACACACACACTCACACAGACACAATGTAAGATTACTGTATATAAAGTAATTGTTGTGTTGAAATTGTATTGTTAATTAACGCTGTATTATTTGCTTTATAAAATTAAACATAAAAAATAAATCATTAGTAGGCAAGACTCACCGTTTTTTGACCATGGTGGGGTGGCTTTCGTCCACCTCCCCGTGCTGCAGCCGAAAAAAAAGCATTAAGGGCGGATGTAATTCCCTTCCATGTGAAGGCACACTGTAAAGGCCCAAGATCACTTTCTGTGTTGTACCGACTGTCCATCACCAGCTCCACCAACGTCCTTACTAATTGCTGGGAAAAATTCCTATTTCTTAAAATTCTTGTCTGCTTGAGTCATGATGAAATTAAGAGAAATGGTGCAGCTGTCCATCAAAATTTATACACTTAAAATGTTTCCTATTGGCTAACAAACATGCGTGATTTTAACATGCTGCTGTGTTCCACACTCTGCTCTCTCATTCAGATATCATAGACTATTAAAGTTGTATATGTTCTAGATGATTGTTGACTGTTTTAATGTACATAAACATGCCAGAGTATCCAGTATTTGTGTGGGTGTTCCTTCAAATAAACCAATGGCGAACTCTTTTCCACACAGCCAATGATGAGCTCCTTAACAATATTTCATATTTTAGATGAGAAAATTACGATAGCTGCTAATTTCTCTATGACCAAGTTGTTATGTTTGGTCCAAGCAATGGACCGGCTGGACCCAGGAATGATACATTCAAATGCTGCAAAGCATGAGGCTTACATTAGGGCCAAAAAAACAATAAGGAGGATGACAAGGATAAAGCACTGGGTGGACCAGCTGCAGTGTCGCTGGTTCGACCTAGCCGACGGCATCCAGAATTGCTAAGGCAGTTGAGGAGTAGCATAGAAGGGTTAATTTGCTAAATCCTTGCCAAAAATTATGTGGACAAACACTGAGAACAACGTTCTCAAAAGGGTCCTCTTATCTAACACTCTGGGTCTTCCAAAATAGCCATTATTAAGAATTGAAATAATTGAGACATTTAAAATATATAAATCTTTATTAGAATAATTTTTTAAAAATAAATGTGGAGGCGAAATAAATTAAAACCTAAACACTACTAACAGTGGCATAGTCACTGATGAAACAGTTAAAATACTTAAGAGCCACAGTAAATTATTCCCCTGTGTGTGTACACCGTGTTATCCCAGTAAGTTATAATGAAATTGTTGAGACCTTTGTTATAGCTATAGGCTGTAGATAAAAAGAGTTAAATTAAATAAAGATATTGGACCTGATTCAGAGGTGCGCTTCCGTCTACTTTTCAGATGGAAGTGCACCAAAAAATGGCCACTGCGCATGCCCAGATCGGGAGCGCGCACAGCATACGACTGTGTACGCATCCGACCGGGCTGCGTCTGAGGCGGAATATTTAAATGAGAAAAGAGTCGCTTTTCTCATTTAAATATAGTCTCAACCGCGGTCCGCTGGCTGCTTAATTAGCCGTACACTTGCACCATCTCCACCAAGAGATGGTGCAAAATGTCGGCACAGCTCAGTAGAGCTGAAACAAAAACACAGTCAATTAAAGAAAAAAAAAACATTTACTAAAACATTAACCCCTTCCTCCCGCCTGCACCGCAGTGTATTAAATAAATAAATAAAGGCCCACCCGGGCATGCTGCCGCTAGTAGTGCTACTGGTGCAAGCATGCCCATAAATGACAAGGCATGCTTGCTCTAGTAGCACTACTATATGCAGCATGCCTTGCCTCCCAACATTTAAAAAAACCCATCACAAGTGTGCCCCTATAATAAATGATAAAATAAAGTCTAGTCCCCGTCCCTATCATTAAAAAAAAAGTATAGTGCCCTCATAGCTAGATACTAAAAAACAACATTTGCCCCTTAAAAAAATAAATGTAAAAATAAAAATTTGTCCCCTTCATACAAAATATTAAAAAAAAAATGGCCACATAGTTAAAATGTAAAAAAAAAAATCTCCATGTCCCACTTAAACTAAAATAAAAAAAATGCCTACATCAATAAAGAATAAACATACTTACTTGCTCTGATGTGGGTCCAATGCTGAAGCCTTTTAATCCAGGGGTGGCCTTGGCAAAAAAAAACCACAACCTCCACAACGAACATCCCGGTGCTAATGACAGGTCTACTGTCATTGGGGGGTATTTATACCCTTTGGGCACTGTAAGAACTATCGAGAGAACGAGAATTCTGTGTATAGGGGCACACTTGTGATGTTTTTTTTTAAATGTTGGGGGGCAAGGCATGCTGCATATAGTAGTGTTACTAGAGCAAGCATGCCTTGTGGGTATGCTTGCACCAGTAGCACTACTAGCGGCAGCATGCCCGCTGGTGGGCCTTTCTTTATTTATGTAATACACTGCAGTCGCGGCGGCGGGGTAGACGGCAGAAGGTATTAATTGGTTTGCATCCAGCAAACCAATTTAACTCCCAAGCCGTGCGGCCGGAGCAATTATAGCTCCGATTTTTTTTTTTTTTTAAATACGGCCAATTCAGGGGTGCTGAAGAAACACGCACCTCTGAATTGAACGTTGTTTGCGGATCCAACTTGTGCCCGCATGGACCTCTGAATCAGGTCCATTGCCGCTAAGGCTAATTATCTCAATGGCTGATTGTTCAACTGTTAATGCCTCTTAAATTGGATTTTCCATGAGTCTCAACACTAATTACAGGTCAGAGGCCTACCCTATAAATGTATAAACAAATTGCAACAATGTTGCTGAGATCTTTGCAACATAAAAGGTTATTATATCGGTGCTCTATGTCATAAATGTACTTGAATACAAGCTAGTGCTTGCATCTATCTCAATGCTAGCTAGAGCTCTAATGCTTGCTCTGCAAATAAACAAATGTATTGCAACTATGTTGCTAAAATTATTAAGGCGCAGTGGCCCGTTATATCTGTACTCAATAGTATGCAAGCACTTGGGCACAGACTGCAATATACTCAGCTGGCCCAATGGCAAGTATCTCAATGCTAACTAGAGCTCTATTAATTAGATTTAAATAAACATGTAAGTTGCAACAATGTTGCTCAGATTAGTACAGCATGATGGACAGTTCAATCTGTGCTATGTGGCATTAACACATACGCTGCAAGGTAATTAGTTGGCCCAAAGACAAGAATGGTGCCATGAATTAATAAAGATTTATATATTTTTTATTATTTCAATTCTTAATAATGGCTATTTTAGGAGACCCAGAGCACAAGATAAGAGGACCCTTTTGAGAACATTGTTCTCAGTGTTTGTCCATGTACTCTTTTTCCTCTTTTGCACCTCCCTTATTGTTTTGGGAAGTGGTCACCAATTATTTAGGTAGTGCCCGGTGACTTTCTTCTAATTTAACAAAAATTATGTGGGTAATTATTAGCCATTAAACTAATTCATTTAGACATTCTAAAAATATATATATGTCATCATATGCATCTACACACAATTAACTAGTGTCTACACCCAATAATGCCTGTATGTGTTTGTTATATGTGTTATATGTGTATCATATGCCTTTAATAATTTTCTGTGTATGTATGTATATATGTATATTAATTTATAACTATCTATCTATTTATCTAGATATATATCTATCTGTCTAAATATATTACTATCTATAATAAAGACCTTGGTGTGTGTCTGCACATGTGTGTGCTTCATATGTAACTTTTATTGGTTATATGTTACACGCTGCAGTATTGCAGCAGTGTGTAATGTTATCATAGTTCTGTAGAAGGGTACTCCGGTCCATGTTTTCCCTGCAGCATTCCTTTTTACTAAGAATTCTAGCTGATTACCTCACAGATGGGATGCCCTAGCTAAGGATTTGGCTGTGTTCATTCAACAGCCAATGGGGATGTGGTTCTCCCCTTAAATAGCTTTCAGTTGATAGCCTCCTTACCAGTCATAATTTCTAGTTCTCTAGTGTTCTTGTCCAGGCTCATGTGTGGTTCTAATTCTGATCCAGTGTCCTGTTTGGTCTGTTTGCCTGCTGTTCTGTATCGTTCTCCTGCGTTTTGAGTGCCCTGATCCTGCTACCCTCAGTTGTCTTCCCAGTTGTTCTGTTACTCTTACCTTGCCGTCTCTGTCTCTCTCCTTTGTTGTAAAGAGTGTCCTTGCTGTGTGCAGTGTGATTGCTCCTGTCTGTCATTATGGATAATAGTCTTGTGTATTCAGTATACTTGTGCCTTACCCTCTGCACTGATCTGTTTATTGTGTTACTCTATCTGCACTGTAGTCCTGTACTGGTTAATACCTGTGCTTTCCCATCAGCACTTCTCAGTTTTTACTGTTCACTCCAGTCTTGTACTGGTTATTTCTGTGCTAGCACTGATTCACAATCCCGGACGTATTACACATACGTCTTCAATTTACCTATAATAGCTACTACGTATGCATAGTAACTATTTGACGTAATCTATGTATCATTTTGTTACGTAAATTACATATATGCGGTCTTTAAGATCGCAATCTACGTAACTAAACGTAGATTACGTAAAATAGTTACTACACATGCGTAGTAGCTATTATCGGTAAATTAAGGACGTATCTGTAATACGTCCGGGATTGTGAATCCGGACCACTATCTCTTAGCTTTCATGTTGTCTGTTCTCCAGTTCTGTATTGGTACCTGTTCTGTACCTGGCTCAGCTCTCCCAGCAGTATTTCATCTCTGGACACTTACAACAGACAAGACAGTGGACTTCTCTGAAACAGTCTCTTATCAGCTCAGTATGCATCTCTTAGTGGTGTCTCCACCAGGGTTTGGAAATCCAGCTTCTTCAATCACTCCACTCCGAAGTCTTGCTTCTCTGATTCCAGTTATCACAATGCAGAGGTTGACAAGTCCTGAAGATCGTGTGCATACTCCGAATGACCTCCAGGGTTCAGTACAAACCCACTCTCCTTCGGGGCCATCTAGTATACCTGACCTGGAGCCATCTTCGGAGTCCTCTATTCAGACCAATTCCGTCACCGTCCCAGGTGGGGTGTCCAGTCCAGCAACCCCAAGTGGTTGAAAGCTCAGGTGTTGCCTCTAGTGAGGAGCTGATATGCCATTCACTCTCTGCTGCCAGTCCTCATTACATCTCTAATGGTGAAGTGCATACCCCACTTGTCATAATGAGAGTATCTACTCCAAAATCAAATGTCGTGGCACGTGTCTCTGTGGCCTCAACTGCAGCGGAACTCCACAAGTCGATGAGCCAGACCACCCAGTTTGTAGACTCCCACAGCGCTGGCCAGTCCGAGGTGACTCAGAGGCCTGCCGGCCCTGAGGGCCAGGGGACTCCAGTCAGAGTCATGCCGTGTCAGATGGGGATGCCTATCCGGTTGTCCCAGAGGGGGACACCTGTCATGTTCTTGGCCTCAGGCATGAGGTCCTGTCTGCCTCACAGCCAAAGCCAAGAACCATCTCAGCAAGAACCACCGGTCCAATTGCTAGTGCCAGAATTTAAAGACCAGTCTACTTGATGGGGACCTCAATCACTTCATTACCCTGGGAGAGGATATTAGGAAGAGATGTGATACTGGTACTACAGCATATATGTTAGTGATGGACATAATAAAGCAGTTAAGAGGGGAACCTCAGGAATGGATAGAGTCCCTCATAAATACTTGGGACCCAATCCTGTGGGACCTCCAGGCCGTTTGTGAGGCTGTGGGTAGGAGGTACGCTCCAGCAATGAACAAATTGTTTCCTAAGCCCCTCTTGTCGGTGCCGTCCACAGCTCCAGCTGCCACTTGCAATACCATCTGTGTTGGTTCCGTCCTAACAGAAGCAATCAGAGCCCAGGGACCTCCACAGACATTATCTTACGGTACTTCTTCAAAAAAGAAGGCTGAATACAAGAATTCAAAAATAGTCTCTAGGGTTAGCATCTTAAAGTTTCCAGGAGGCGTCTGGCAGCAGTGTGTAATGTCATAATTGTTCTGTAGAAGGGTAAATTACCCATCAGTGAATTCTGTAGCACTTGCAATATACCCTAAAAAAAATAATGTATTTAATAAAAATAAAAAGATATTTCAGATGTCCACAATTGTTAAAAAAAAAAAGTATTAATACAATATAATAAAAAGTGTCATCAAAGTGTATTTTATAAAAAAAAATTATATTGTATTAATAAATACTTTTTTATTGTTGTTTAATGATTGTGGACATCTGGAACATCTTTTTTATTTAAAATGTTTATTATTTACATTATTTTATTTAAGGTATATTGCAAGCGCCACAGAATTCACAGATTGGTAATTTTCTCTTTTCTTTGGGATGCTAGCATCGTCCTTTCTGTTCTGCTGCTTTTTCCCCTCCAGTTCAGCGCTGATCATTGTATTTTTTCTTGTTTATTCTGTAGAATGGTACTCCAGTCCATGTTTTCCCTGCAGCATTCATTTTTACTAAGGATCATAGCTGATTACTCCGCAGCAGGGATGCCTTAGCTAAGGATTTGGCTGTGTTCATTCAGCAGCAAATGGGGATGCAGGTCTCCCTTTAAATAGCTGTCAGCTGATAGCCTCCTTGCTAGTAATAGTTTCTAGTTCTCTACTGTTCCTGTCCATGCTCATGTTTGGTTCTCATTCTGATACAGCATCCTGTTTGGTCTGTTTGCCTGCTGTTCTGTATCGTTCTCCTGCTTTTTGAGTGCCCTGATCCTGCTACCCTCTGGTGTCTTCCCAGTTGTTGTTCTGTTACTCTTACCTTGCTGCCTTTGTCCTCCTTGGTTGTAAGAGTGTCCTTGCTGTGTGCAGTAACATTGCTCCTGTCTGTCGTTATCCCCTAGTGGATACGTCTTGTGTATTCAGTATACTTGTGCCTTACCATCAGCACTGATCTTTTATTGTTACTCTATCTGCTCTCCAGTCCTGTACTGGCTAATACTTGTGCTTTACCATCTGCACTTCAGTCCTGTACTAGTTATATCTGTGCTAGCTCTGCTATACTATCTCTTAGCTTTCGTGTTATCTGTTCTCCAATCCTGTACTGGTACCTGTTCTGTACCTGGTTCTTAGCTCTCCCAGCGGTACCTCATCTCTGGACACTGTGCTGTGATATTGGTTACTGCCTACCGGGGGTTGCAACCTGCTGGGTGTCCTGCAGCCCAGACTATGCCCACCATCAGCTTCTCTAGCGAAGACCAGGCCCCAGTTAGACTCCGTTACCTTGGAAGAAGGATACTAGTACTATAACATTATAGTTCTTAGAAAAATTGAGCTGTGTGGCCCAGACAAATTTACCCTTCACCCTCTCCTGTCCCATCCACATCCCGAGCCCATCCCCCTTCACAATCCTCTTCCCATGGCTTGGGTTCTCCCCAGGTCACATTTTCACCTCCCTCACCCCCAGAGGACCTGTTTGGAGATGTGCGGGCTGCCCAGGGAGGCTTGGTATATGACCATCAAGCAGCGGGTTTTGGTGAGTATATGTATTAAATAGTACAATTATTATTTAAAAATATATTTTTGTGTGTTTAACAAACTAAAAACATACATACGTAGATACGTTATGATTTTTTATTAAGACAACAAATAACACACATATGTTTAAATAACTTTATAGCTTAAGTACAAACAAACAAATATAGTAATTTATAATAATAATGTTAATTTACTATTTGTTTGTCATTTAAAACTACGCCAGAGCCTGCTGTATCTAGAATTCGTAAGTGCCCTCACCGTGATGATGCGGGCAGCCAACAGCTACTTGCAAGTCATGATGGCCAACACAAGAGCATCACACTAACCGCCACCACAGTTACTTTGTATTTTTTTTTTTACAAAAATAAATTTTTAACATTTTTGAATAAGTGTGTGGTTCTTTTAATCTTAAACGTATTTTCCTAAACAAATTTACAAATATACATACCTAGTCATCACTATGTATGTTTAAAAATAGTTGTAACACAACACACAATATACACCTTAGCGGAAAGTATGATTTATATGATTAAAGAAAAATTTTAAATCTTGGTAAATAAGTATGATGCTGATTTGCAATCTGCATGTAATTTTTAAAACACATCTCATGTGCAAAACAGAAATATGTTAAAATATTGTACCACATACATCAGAATTTAGGTCACAATGCACATCAATTTCATTTTTAATAAAGTGTATTTTTAATAATGAAAAAGGTAAACAAAAAAACACAATTAAGAGTAACACTCTCAATATCACAATAGCGTGAAGGGTAATTGTTAAAAAAAAATAAAAAAAACAACACAACCATTGAATCAATCCATGTTGTGTCCTTTTAAGCTTTAACATAGATATACAAATTAAACAATTAACATGATTAATTGAAGGAATTACCATGTTTACTTTAGTATCTGTGAATCATGTGTAACTTTAAGAACCTAGCACATCTAGCAATTAAATACGTTTCTAAAAAATACACACGGTTAAAAACATACTTACTTATTTCTTTCAAAGCTGTGGGGTGTGGCTAGCTTAATTTCTTATTAGCAGTGAATCATTCTTGCACATTTTACAGTGCGTATAATTACAAACGTTCATAAATATACTATTGATTATATATCAGGTCCGTGTGCTCTCTTATGGATCCACCACCCCTGCTCTTCCTTTATCTGTTGGTGTACTTAAAGACTCAGTCTTAGGTCCATTGCATTTCTTTATTTTACCACTTCCCCTGGACAACTAATAACTTCATTTGTATTTCTAAATTATACCTTATCAACTCCTGATCTCACACTGACTGTTTTGGCCAATGTAACTGAAAGTCTTTCTGTCATTTTATCTTGTCCTCCTGCCATTTTTTTTTTCACTTTTATTCTGTTTTTACATAAATGAATACATGACCAGATATGGCCAAAGGTCAACAAAGGCATAAATCTAAACCGATTGCAATTCCTCAAGTGAGATAGGGGCAATTAGATATGTGGCCTGTTCAATAGGTATTTTAGGTATAAATATTAATGAGTTCCTGAGTATATAGGTCTTCCTAGAATTGCTTTAAAATATCCACCATAACCTTGCTTTTATGCATCAGATTACCCTCCTTATTTTTCAAGGCCGCAATAAAGGTGCTACCCTTACGTTTATTTCCCCATTTATAAAAGTGAAAGTTTTTATGATTTGTATATTTCCCATTCTATTCAGGACTCCCTCAAAATGTGATTGTTTTGCCCTATATTCTTGAGAATTAAACGAGGTAGGGTTGGCTAAATACCTTTGATAGGAATCAGTAAGGTTTTTCTGAGAAGAAAAATATTCCTTCTCCATTGTACAATTATATTCTGCAGTGTAAGAAATGATCGCCCTTCTTATTATTGACTTAAATGCTTGGCAAAATAATTGTGGGTTATCTTCATGACTTTGGTTATTGGACCCAAATTAAGCCCATTGGGCCTTTAGAAATTACTAGAAAGTGGAGGGAATTGGACTAAATTATTACCTTGCTCCCATTCCATCTGCACCCATACAAAAGCATGGTCAGAAATAACAATAGGTTCAACTTCCGCTTTTTTAATAAAGGGATAAGAAATTCAGAGACAAGTACATTGTCAATTAAAGAAAGTGTAAAATAAGCAGTAGAAAGACAGGCATACTTTCGGGCTATCAGGTGTCTGGCTCTCCATACATCTAATAATTGTAACTTATTAGCAAATTGAGGGATTTCTAGCTTAGGAACTTTTTTTTTTTTTATACCATTATATATTTTATTGAGTTTTATAACATAAGGAGGTACAGAAATAAAGAAAAGCCAAGAGGTACTAGGGGAGTAGAATAGTATGATTGAACAAAAGACATTGTCACCAGCAGCTTACATATAACACACTACAATACAATATACATAATATATATATTTTTTTATCATTATATATTTTATTGAGTTTTATAAAATAAGGGGGTACAGAAATAAAGAAAAAAAGGGGGGGGGGATTACAAGGTTCACACAATATCATTCACAAGTAACATCACACAATGTCTCCGGATAGGAATACACAGATAGGTAAAAGAACCGAACAAAACAATGGTAGCACTTTAAGAACATGTACTGTTATAAAGTGATATATACATACAAAGGAACTGGTTTACAGACTAATAACATGGACATGAGTAACACGGGAGGGGAGATAGTTTCCTACGTACAGAGAAACAGGGCAAAATTCACACCTTAAGTAGTAATCTCTACCCTGTCTGCGGAATCACTTCCTGAACTCAAACTTTCGGGGACTTCACTACTGGGAGTGACGCCCCCCAGAGAGTTTCCCGAGGTACTAGCGATAAATTCAGCCCAGCGGAACCAGCGCATCGCAGGAGATGAGGAGCTATTGGAGTAAGGAACATCGAACGTTTCCATTGTATGGCAAAAGGATACCTTCGCTATAACTTTGGAAATGGATGGAATAGTTTGGGACTTCCAGAGTTGTCCTATTGGAGTTTTTGCTGCTAAGAAAATATGCCCTATAACATATGTAAGATCCGAAGTGATATCTGAGGGATAAAGGTGGAATAGGACTATTTGTGGCGTTAATGTCAGGTTTATTTTACAAACGTCTGATATTAGAGACGCAATCTCTCTCCAGAAAGTTTGAATTGCAGGGCAATCCCAGAAAACGTGAAAGATATCTCCAATGTTTCCACATAGGCGCCAACAGTGCTTGGACTGGTCAGGCCAGATTCTGTGAAGGCGCTCAGGGGTGAAGTACATTCTATGTATTAGTTTGAGTTGTCTTTCAACGTGATCAACACACTTGGAGACCTTGAAAGTCAATGTAAAGATATGTTCCCACTGGGCCGGGGAAAAAGTTATTTTGCAATCCCGCTCCCAATCTAATTGAGATTTTAACTTAGGGGAAGTAGAGTTTAACACCAAAATTTTGTACCAGAAAGAGATAAGTCTCCTACTTGAGGGTTCAGTAAGTTTAGAGAGAAATGGTTCAGGTGGAGGGGCGATATGAGTACCTCTACGAGAAATTGACTCCCACCAGTGTAAAATTTGTAGATATTTATAGTGCTAGGTTAGGTAAGTGAAATTTGCTTTGTACTTGAGAGAATGGGAGAAGGC
The DNA here is from genome assembly GCA_011038615.1 of Limnodynastes dumerilii. Lineage (NCBI taxonomy): Eukaryota > Metazoa > Chordata > Amphibia > Anura > Limnodynastidae > Limnodynastes > Limnodynastes dumerilii. The sequence continues at coordinate 25,072 of WWET01001112.1, read as the reverse complement.
CATAGGAATTTGTGATTTGACCAAGTGTAGTAATGCCATGTAGACCCCAGGTCCTAAAGCTAGAATGGGGGATCATTTTGGACAGAGCATTCAAAGTGATCCTGGATGAGGGGAGAGGGAATAGCCTATTTGCTACTACACAATTATCCCACGCCTTCAGACTATGCAATATACTTAATAAAGGGGGCGAGCCCACAGGCCTCAGAGGTTGTGGGGTCCAAAGAAGATCAGGTA
>WWET01001112.1:0-12576 GCA_011038615.1 Limnodynastes dumerilii | reverse complement strand
TTATGGGGGGAGGGGTAATGGTAGGCCCAAGGGGAAGGGTGGCTTGGGTTTCCAGGCCCAACAAACAGATAGAAGTGAGTAGAACCTAGAAATCAGGGAGAAAAGTGTCCGGGACCCCTGTGCGCCCGCGAGCCGGGGAACATGCAACAGAGTAACAAAATACAAATAACATAGTCTAAGTTATCATAACAAGGCCCCCGGGTACCTCGGTAGAAACATCATACAGAACCTTTTGTAACAATAAATCTATAACTCTTACTGGCGGAGGGGAGGCAACTCGCTATAAGCTCCCCTCAGTCAGCTAACAGACACCTAAGAAACCTTTTAACCTGGGCAGTAAAAAGGATACGTGAGAAAAGTCCAAACAGTCCGGCGAAGGAAGGCCGGGGAGGTCCAAGAACGCATCCAGTCCAGTGGAGCAGACTAACGGAAAGAGTTCAAAGTAGCATCAGTTCAGGTGGGTTCCTTGGAGGGCCGCTTTGAGGTGACTGTGTTCCACTTGGGCCTTGAAGGGCGTTGTGGGAGCGGAGGAAGCAGAGCTTGAGTAGGAGGATGGTGTTGGTTGGCATCGGGGATGGGCAGGTTAAGCTGGCGTAGAATATTCACGGCTTCATCCGGGGTGCGTGTCATAAAAATCCTGCCGTCTTTGCGCACCTGAAGGGAGAAAGGGAAACCCCAGCGGTATCTGATGTTGTTGTCACGTAGTATCTGAGTGACATCCTTCAGATCTCTGCGTTTGGCCAGCGTCGATGGAGCAAGGTCTCTTGGAAGATCTGTACGTCCGTTTCTGCAATTGTGATGGAGAGTGTGGCACGGGCTGCAGAGTACACCTGGTCCTTGGCTTTAAAGAAGTGAAGGCTACCAATCACATCCCTAGGGGTGTTGTCATCTTGGGAGCGTGGACGAAGAGCCCGGTGAGCCCGATCCATGAGGAGCATATCGTCCGGGATGGAGGGCGCTAGTTGCCTAAAAAGCCGTAGTAGGAAGTCATCCAGTTGAGGGCCCTCAATTGATTCTGGAATGTTGCGGATCCGGAGATTATTGCGTCTATTCCGGTTTTCCGCATCTTCCTGTTTGTCAGCCAGAAGGAGGATATCACTCCGAAGTTGGGCTAGCTCCTGGTCCGTGTTGTGCTGGGATCTGAGGAGGTCATCATGAGAGTGTGCTATGGTGTCCACTCGGTTCCCCCCCTCTGTGATCTCTGAGCGGAGGTCGGCCACGGCTTTGTTCACCTCCTCCGTAATGGACTGTTTAACCTTGCGCATTTCAGCGAGAATTGCAGCTATATCTGCTTTGGTGGAGGGGGCTGACATGTCCTCTGAGTCTGAGTCATCCTCAGGAATACAGCGTTTCGGAGACATGGAAGGCATGGTGGCAGAGGAGCCGGATTGAGGCTTCTTGAGGAAAGGAAGTGTGCCCTGGGAGCTCAAGCGCTTGTGTTGACGGGGCATTTTGCTGGGCTCAGCCGGGCCGGGCAGGCAGAGGATGTAGCAGCTGGGCCTCAGGGATAGGGGGTCACACACTGGTCATCCCAGTGAGAGGGATTACAGGGCCATGGCGTGGGGGCGTGGAGAGTAGTCTCCTACGCAGCTCTTAGGGCCAAAGGAAGCGCCACAGTGATAGGAGTCACCTCTGCAGTAGGGTTAAGGTAGTGCCAGTGCTTGTCTGCAAATGTAGATGGAGGGGAAGATGCAGTGTCCGTGGGCCAGGCAGGAGAGCAGGTGCCCTGAGAGCTAGTGGGCCCTTGGTGCACTCCTATGGAAGGAGTGAGTATGTCACTGCTGGCGGTTGAGAATCCCATTAGAGGGAGAGTCCAGGTGTAAGGAGGGGTCCCTTGGTCAAGTGGGGAGGTGTTTGGGGCTGCGTGGGGTGACGCCAGCACCCTGATACTGTGTCTGGCAGAGGAATAGGGAGAGGGATGGTCCAGGGGGGGTACCCCTGGGTAGCAAACGTTCCCCCAGAGCAGTGTCTGTGGTGTCCAGTCCCCAAAGCCCCCTAGAGCTGATGTAAGCACTGCAAGGGCCCTCAGGGAGGTCTGAATGGCGCTGGATGCAAAATGGCGGTGTAACAGGGGGAGTGAGCACCGCAGGGCCGCCAAGTGGGACTGGGTCAGTGGGAGAGCTGCCTCTACTTCACCCTGGTGAGGGTGGTGAGGGCACAGGGTGGAGAGGAGGAAATGCCGCTAGACCTGCTGCCGAAAGCGGTGTCCAGCTGTACTCCCAGCCTCGTGGGAGAGAAGATGGCGGCCGCGCTGTGACTCCCGGCGGTCTCCCTCTGCAACTGTGGCACCAGCTTGTCTCCTGGCTAGGAGGGGTGCCGCCGGAACCTCCGCGGGGCGTCCGATGCCCGGGACTGTCACTCGGGGGTCCCACCGGGGTGTAGTGGAGATGGGAGGCCACGAGGCCCAGCAGGCGCAGGGCCGACCTGCCTCACCTGGAAAGCTCCGGTCCGGTCTCCAGATGGCCAGGGGCCCGTCCACCCAGACAAGACTGGGGAATCCAGCAGCCAGCACCCCAAAAAGGGAACACCAACGGCAAGTAACGCAGGAGCTCAGCACTCCTGCGACCGTTCACCTCGGCGGTCAGATCACGCCCCAACTTCCTCGTTTTATATAACACTTCAGACTAAGATTTCACCATAACCATGGAAAAAGAGAAACAGAACACAGCTCTTAAGACCACAAATCTTAGGTTTGTAGAATGGAAAGATATAAGGTGCCAAAGACAAATGAGTCTCCAGGACCACTGTTCATAGAATATTTTATTGTTGTTTGTTCTTTTTCTAGGAAATCTTTGGTATCTTGCACTTATAGAAAATCTTTGTAATCCTTCCCAGAGCAGATTTGAAGGCGAGCATGGTAAATAACTGCAAAACAACAACCACTTTTGACCAAATATGAGCATATTCTAGAAAATGCTCTCTGTGCCCTTGTCACCTTTGCTGAGTAACCTTGAAACATTCAAAGCTTGTGGCTCTCCCATGTTAGACTTCCATGTTGCTTGCTTGCAGACCATAACACCTTTTGCACACAATAAATCTGGACATCCATCCTCAATCTGAAGGAGAGTTGGGAGGGTAGCAGTTAGAAAATCTACTAAAGCAGGGCCTTTCAAAGATTCCGGCAGATGATTAGGGGAATCTCCCTCAGTAGCCTCCGGAGGTCCCGTTCCAGGTGCCATTTTAGGAGTGCGGTGTTGGCCTTCTCCCCTCTGTTTATTTTGCTCTGCAGGCACTGTGGGGCACAAAAACCTTTCTATCTACTACAGGGCAAGGCATGAGCTCACCTTGTGGCAGTGTGAGCTGTGTGATAAGTGCGTGGATCAGTTGTCCAAAACGGGTAGGTAATACAGAGCTCAGCACACAGCGGCCATCAACAAGCCAGTCAGAACAGGAAGTCGTTCTCCTGCCATCTTAAATGGAATCTCTCAAAAACAGAGCTGATCATATTTCCTCCTGGCAATAGAAGATTTATCTGTTTTAAAGCTCGCTGCCTAGAGGTTATCCTTTTGTTCGAACTGTCCTTTATGACCCAGATGCAATCTGTATCTAAATCTAAATGAGAAATTGAGAACTTACCTGTCATAACCATTGGTTTTTCAGCAATTTGCAAGGTCTCCACTCTATAAATCTGTAAAATTGGATACTTGTTTATACTTATGTTGCCGAATACCCAGTGAAGGATTTTGTATTATATCAATCTTTAATCATTTTAAATGGTGGTTGGACAATCTAAATAGGATTTTTCTGTACAATGTGTAGCAAAAAATTCCCCCTAGAGTAGCTGCCAGAAAAAAAAACCTGATTGGTCAATGCTCTGTAATTGGCAAAATATTCAACTTTTGCCAATCAGAAGTTTGTATAATTTAACTACAAAAAATGTACATTCTTTTATGACAATGTTTGGGATTTCTCCAAGAACCTCAATGGAATGTAAACAGAAATTACTCTCTGCACTTTTAAGCATTTCGACAGCACCCTGCCAGCAACATTAATGTGAGGCACATAAAAAAAAAAAAAAAATTCACATCTGCAGATTCACCCAGCATTAAAAAACAATGTTAATTGCACTGTCATAAATGTATAATCAGTAAACAGTTTACTATTGTTATACCAAATTATTCCTTCATTTTTAATGGTTATTTGCTCAGAAAATCACAGTTCACAAAAAGAGTAGTTCAGAACTCAATCCTTTGGTAATAAAAAAAATTTTAGCTTTTGTGGTCTTATAAAGAAATGTAGACAATAAGGGCTAGATTTACTAAATTGTGTAAAAGGAAAAGTGGAGATGTTACCCATAGCAACCAATCAGATTCTAGCTCTCACTTTCTTGTTACATACTAGAGTATGTCAGCTAGAATATGGTTGCTATAGGCAACATCTCCACTTTTTAAACAGTTTAGTAAATCTAGCCCTAAGTGTTTTTGTCCAGAGTATTGACTTCATTGTACAACAGATCCAAGACTACAGTCATCCTTAAATATTTCATAGCACTGTAGGTACAACTTTAATCACATAATAGAAAATTGTACTTCATATATTAATTTTGGCATAACTATTAGACTTATGATGCAAAAATAAAACTGCTATATATCCCATGACAACTCTACAATCAGTTAAATGAAAGGTTCCATATTTTGAGCTATAGAATACATTGTTAGTAAATAAGTTAATTTGTTTTTGCAAACAGTCGTAAACTGGCATACCCGTACTTAGGAGTAACAACAAAAAATGGGACATCTGCATCTTGCCAAAACCATGTTGAACTGTAGGGGTAGGAAATTAAAAAAATAAATAGAGAGAGAATGATATGAGTGTTGAGATTTTGCAGGTTAACTAAATTAGATTTTTTTTTTTTAAAAAGCTGTTCAGTTTTTGTGTGTTCTAAAAAATTAGCAAGTATCTTCCATGCATGCACAAATTTTTATCCCCTAACATTGCAATATGGTAAGGCCAGGTGCAGATTATTGTGCAGTAACTATAGTCCAGACTAGCTCCAATGTTTATTTAAATTGTTTAGTTACACTGACGATTATTTTTACTACATTGAACACAAATATGAAAATTCCATAGTCTTCTTTTTTCATCAGATGCATCGGTGAAGAGAAAATACTTGATGCTGTAGAAAGGTACACCAAATTAAAACTTTGGTTTTCTTCCTTTGATTACTATTAGTTGTGCACAGTATGCCTACTATTTTTAATAGATGTGGCACAAACTGTAAAAAGACATACGTTCATATTCTATACACAGCCTTCTGAGGCGGTCTTATATGAGGCCATGATCATATGTACATCTGATTGGAGGCTAAGGTGTCCATGAATGGCCGTACAATATTATCTGTAGAAAAGTAGAACACCAGCCCAAATGTGATAGAAATAGGGAGAGCAGGTAGCGCCTTTTTAAAAACTGCCAGCAGCAGTAGAGTGAGGCATAAGCCCTGTAAAAAAAATATATATATAATTTATTATAAATGGTAGTTCTTTATACATTTAAATTGACTTTAGGACAACTGGCTACACAAATAAATGCAAGTCCTAGTGCTGTTCCCTCCTCCACCACTCCTCCCCTCACTTTATACCCTCTTGTTCCGCTCTGCTACCGTTTTACCCCAACCCCACCAGGTGGCTCCCTCTCAACCTCTCACTGCGCTCTATCCCCCTCCCTGATCTGTCAAGCTTGACTGACACCTTGCATTTTGCCTTGCGTTCTGTGCTTGCTTTACTTTATTTTATTTTTGTGATTTTTTTTATATTTATATTGTATTTTATTATGTACTATGCTGTCCATCCCTGCGGACACCATGTGGCGTCTTATAAATAAACGATAAGTCTATAAACAATTATTTAGAATTAAAAAATAAACTACTATGCAAAGCAAATCCTGACAATTAGTCATGACTTTAATTACATTTTCACATGAATTTTACTATGTGTTTGTAGGCATGGACAACGGAGGTCCTGCAAACATTGCTCATCTTGTATAAACATATAAGTGGACCTACAGAGATTGCCTTACAATGGCCTTGTGTTAATCTAATTGCCAGTCATTTTTTAATTTCTAAACTGACCTCAAACAAAATCATATATTATTCACAAAAGTTGTGACCCATCTGTGATATAGCCTAAATCACAAAAGGCAGACAGGATAAGCGGTCAGCGATGGTTGGTTGGCCTGTTTTAGTTATTAAAGCAGATATTGAAGCAGATACAGAAATTAGCAGTAGCTCCTGTACAACAGAACTAATGACACTTGCCACCCAGTGTAATGTTCTTCTCACAGTTTAGTCTTTAATTACAAGAAATAGGACCAGATCCATAATTTAGTAAAATAGCTGTGGGGGTTATCAGGATCTAGACTTCTGGAATGGAAGTTTTTCCGACAGCAGGGTAGGGCAAGGGGTCTGTGTACAGAGGAGGGTGGAAGGAGGGTGGAGGAAGGGGATGTATGGTAACTATACAATGGGAGCTTGGTAAATTCAGACTTTCACACCACCCTCATTTTAAGTAAGGATGATGTTGAAATCTTAATTTAAAGGTCTCCCATTCGGAAGGCCGTGCATGCAAGAGGAGTGGCCTCTTCTCGCACACACAGTAGGAGGAACACAGTGGGAAATTGGCTTTGGATCTCTGCAGCTGCTGCGCTTAGAGCTTTGCAGTTGTGGGGGTCTGGATCTGGAGGCTGCTATCAAAGTACTACAATATAAACTATGATTATAGTTGTTTTATTCAATGAACATAATATAAGAACAAAGATCAAAACAACTGTAATCAGATTTAGTTTTCTGATTTGTATATTGTCCTACTTTATAAATTCAGAAAGGCGTTACCTGTATATGTGTTTACTTACTATTAGTATGGCAACAAAACAGGCCAGAGTGGTATTCCAGTCTCCACTAGCTGTTGCGGCAGCTTTTCCCACCAACACACTGTAGAATATGAAGTCCCCAAGACCAAGCTTTACACCCCCTATTGGTAAAGAGGCAATAAATAAGAAAAATAATAATTTTTTATGTCTATAATACAGCTTTTAACTTTTTTTTTTTTTTACTGAACTAAACGTACACTTTTAACATAAATAATATAACATTTGTTTGCTAAATTGTTCAGTCTGTTACTAAGCCCAAACTAATATGTTAGCTATGAGTAGCTCCAGATTAACAATGGGGCTAATGGAACTATAGACCCAGGCCTCCCACTGAAAATAGGCCCCCACATACTGCAGATCTCCAGGCCTCCCACTGCAGTGCATAAGGATGAATGTCATAGTAAATGTTAAAACACATAAAAACAATACTCCATACTTGACTAGCAAAGTGCCTCATCCCTCTACATGCATAAAATATCTGAAATAAAAATATCCCCCTGCATCAACTTCATAATAGTCTGCAAACCAAATTTTATCATTCTTGGCAATACTCTTCGTTATACTATTTAAGAATCCAAATTCCCCAAACCATTATATATATATATATATATATATATATATATATATATAACTACACTCCTATTCCAGGACAAATTACTATCTTCATGGCGCTAACTTGCTTGGCTAAGAAGCAGCATTTAAGGGCAAGGTTGACTAGAAATTGGGAACTGGCAACCAGACTGACTTGGTGACACAACCAGCTTTTTCTCCCCTGCTTGCCTGCTAGAACTGCTGGGACAGAAGTTGCCAAGCAGCGTAATGCTGCCTATCCCTGCAGTTTCAGCAGGCGAAGGAGTAGTTGCCACGAGGTGACCTCTCCTGTGGATAAACTGCAATGGTTATTAGTCCACATTCGTAGCTAGCACGTGCATATATAGCAGGTGAGGGGATTGTCCTAAATCTAAATTATATCTTGCCCCAAAACACATTCTGGTTCCAGTTTTTTACAAATCCTCTTCTTTTAATATAAACAAATATGTCTATATTATCACATAATATGTGTTTTTTCTATCAATGGCTAAACACTAAAATAATAAATATAAAGGACTAATCAGGGAAAAATCAATGTCATACAAAAAAAAAAGTACCCCTACAAAAGCCAAAAACTTACTTTCCTCTTCTTCATTCTCAGTAGAAGCAATTCTGCTATTAGGTGTTCGAATCTGGGTTTCTGTACCTTCTTGGGTCACTTGTGAGGTGTAGTTTATGTCTAAAATGTATTTAAAGTATTTATTTCATTGCATCAAATAGGTTACAAGTTAATTTACACGCAGGACTGTTTTATGCTACATATATGTATATGTGTATATATATATTTATATATGTATGTGTGTTATATATGTTTATATGTATGTGTGTGTGTGTGTGTGTGTGTGTGTGTGTGTGTGTGTGTGTGTGTGTGTGTGTGTGTGTGTGTGTGTATATATCACACTCACACACACACACACATACGCAAACACACATCATCATAAATTAGTTTTGGTGTGCGTACTTGTGCATGCATATTTACCTGCATGCTGATTATGTCCTTCATTGTTGTCGGAGTCTGCCATCCCCACTGTCCATACCATTGCAGCTTTTAAATATTATAAAAAGTAAACAAGTGAACAAAAACAACATACCTTATTGCAACAATAAACAACATGCTTTCAGTATATTAATAATTGGTAAATCTTTATTTCAGTTTCAGCTATAAATGGGGAGTACTGAAATAACTTGAAGGAATAGTTAAAAGTATCCATCAAATGGACCAACAGGATGGTCATAGGTTGGATTGGCCGCAAAATGAATATGATGTGTATCCGATTCTTCTATCAATTTGGAAAAATGCAGAACTGCTTTTGTTTTGTATTGAAAAAATATGTACAGGGACAGAATCCATTCAGCAGATGCAGGTAATATAATATGCAATTTCTTGATAATATACAAGAAATTGTATATTATCCGATATCCAGTAACTTACAGGACCCCAAGCAGCATGGATTCCGTGGGTAAAGATCATGACAAACAAATCTTATTGATTTTTTTTTTTTTACTGGAGGCTAGATTTACTAAACTTCTTGAAAGGCAAAATGGAAATTTTGGCCATAGCAACCAATGAGTTTCTAGCTTTCACTTTCCTATTACATACTAGAGAATGTCAGCTAAAATATGTTTGGTTGCTATGGGCAACATCTCAATTTTCCCTTCTGAGAAGTTTACTAAATCTAGTCTAAGTCACTAAAGTAGTAGATAAAGGGGAAACAAAAGAGAGGTCCGGCACTCCATACAAAGATTATATAACACTATGTTTCAGCGCATACATAAAAAGGAGGTTTAGTTCACAATACAGCTGATGCTATAGGTAGATAAAGGGGGAGCTGTAGACAAAGCTTATCTAGATTTTAGTAAATCCTTTGACACTGTGTCACATTTCAGACTGTTAAATAATCTAGAAAATTTGAGCTTGGACTCAAGGATAGTTGCGAGGATACAATCTTGGTTACAGTAAATGGAATCACTTCTAAGGATGTAAGGTTACCAGTGGAGTTCCCCAGGGATCTGTACTTGGACCAATTCTATTTATTATCTTTATTGGTGATATTATATATAATATCGAGGGTAAAATGTGCCTTTTTGCAAATGACAAAAAGATATGCAACAGGCTAGACACACCAGAGAGGTAAACAATATGGGTGATGATCTACGTAGACTAGAGAAATGGTCAAAAGTGTGTCAACTGTAGTTCAATGCCAAATAAGAGCAAAATTGTGTACTTGAAACGCAACATACCAGAGCTTAATAGATCTTTAATGGCACTTATATTAGAAACTACTGATGAGGGAAGCTAGGAGTCACAATATCATTGACTTAAAGATAGCCAAGCAGTGTAACAAAGCAATGCGAAAGGCAAGAGAGAAGCTTAAATGCATAGTAAGAGGAATTAGTAGCAGAGAAAAGTAGTAATACTGTGTTCAGTTCTGAAGGCCATATCTCTGGAAAGACATAAATACATTCATCTGTGCATGAAGAGCAACTAAAATGGTCATGGAATGTGTCACAAAACTTACCAAGAAAGACCAGATATAGCTTGGAGCAGAGTAGGGAATAAGGCAATAATGATAGCATCTTTAAAAGGAGAGTGGCATTTTTCAAGGGAAGAGGTGTATCAGAACACAGGGGCATCCATATAAACTGAAGGGTGGTAGGTTCAGAGAAAATGTGCAAAAAAATACTTCACTGAAAGGGCAGCGAAAGGTGGATAAGTCTCCATTTTGAGGTGGTAACACACAGTAGAACAGTTTAAACATGCTTGAGATTTATGATATCCATATAATTATCTCAAACTAAATTAAGGGTAAAATATGGTCTAGGGTCAGCATAGTTTTAAATAAGCAAATGGACAGACTGGATGGGTCATGTGGGTCTAATCTGTTGTCACATTCACTTTCTCCATCAATGATTGGTTGTTGTATCTATGAACTTGGTCTTCCCCAAAATTGTGTGCACCCGCCGTGTCACTAGGTCAGCTAATTGATAAAAAAAAATGGGGGGAAAACCAATTCACATAAAAACATGTGAACATGTCACAACATGAGCCCTGAAACGCATCAGTAAGCTATCTGGGCTCATGTTGAGACTTTTTTATTTTGATGTAAATTGGTTGTCCCACCCTTTTTTTAATCAATTAGCCGACCTAGCGACACAGCGGGTGCACACGCCTTTGTTTGCCTTATTGGACCTGAAGCACTGGAAGCACTTTATCTTTGTACCTCCGCATTGGATCTAAAGCACTGGATGCACTTTATCTTCACATTTGTATCTACCAACACGTGAAATCTGGATGCGTACACAGGGACACCTGTATCTTGCAAGCGACTGGGGATCTTCTAATTAAGGTAACAGCCGGGACTCCCCGCAATTGAGTTCCCAACTGTATGCTTTTTTGTATATTTCCCTATGTCATCGGAGTTTGACTATATATCTTGTTGCGGCTAATTAGCCTGCCAAATTCATCCGATTAGACTCTATACTATTCGCTTACGGTGTCCAGCAATTAACGGTTTCTTATTTTCTATGTGGTAGAAGTGCTAATAACAAACTTTTATAAGATTCATAAGAATTGGAGTTTTTTTTTTTTTTTTTTTGCTTCTGGGACATTACTCAAGGCTAATACAGTTCATTTGTCATTTTAATATACGGATATCATTTACTATTGGATACTTTTATATTCTTTGGAATCAATATCTATTCAAAGTCTATTTTGTTACCATTGACAACCACATCTATTTGGTTAGAGGGGATTGACGTCATCCTCTTTACTTGTGATAGTAATAGTGATTAAGTTTGATTATTGTATATATATATATTTGTCTATTTATTTTTCTTTTATTATTTTTATGGGCCCATTTACTGTTTAAACTATATTTAATAAATTTTGTGTATTTTATTTATACTACTATATCCAGCTTAGTTTAAGATTTTTTTATATATACTTTAAACAAAAATTTTATTCCTATCCGTTGGATTTCGTCGGAATTTTTCTTTCTTTTTAGATAATATTAATTGCCACATACTTACCATACACATATTAAAAGTATTTTTTAAGAGATCCAATTTGAAATGTATTTGATTGCATAGTTCTAGATTAAGTCACATGAAAATTAATAAACTACTGTTTACTGTTATATGCACTGGTAGTGAAAATACCAATAAATAAATCATTCATTTCTCAGGTGCATAGTTCTGCAAGAGGTAATGGGGCAATTTTTGCTGGTGCATTTAAAATATATTGTGAATGAAACTTGGAAGAAACAAATTTCAGTATAACCAATACACTATGTAATATAAATTCATTACTAAGTGGATCTGTTTTCTTTGGTCATCTGATAAACGCAAAATGCATAGCTGATGGAACGTACAAATTCATCACTGCATTTGTTTACCTTTAAAAAACACTAGTAATATTCCACCATAAACCATGACCTCTAAAACCTCAGTCTATCACATGGCAAATGTTATGTCAGTTATTTTATAATTATTTAGCATAAACCTGTAAAAAAAAAAAAAATGAGTATCTGTCTACATTATGCAAATCTGTTGGTTGCAGGGGGTAACAGATGAAAGTTAGTACTAATTTCACAACTTTTTTATACGTAGTAGTTTGTAATTTATCAATGGGAAAATTATCATTCATGGTAATGAGTTTAATTAAACGTTATGATTAATATAATCAACAGAAAGTAAAGAGTGTGAAGATGCCAGTAACATCCATTTTCTGACTGATTGAAGCAAGAGCATATATACTTACAGGAATATATTAATGCTGGAAATATAGGCTCATTTCTTTCCTGTGCAGTCTCCACCAACATCCTTAAAGGGCCCTTTGGGCACAATACTGCTAGTAGATCTGCCAGCAAATACACAATATTGTTATAATAAGATATAGTAGCTGGCATTACCAGTACAATAATTAATAAATTTAAAACCTGTGTTTCTAGTAAATGGGACAAGTTTTTCATGCTCAGTGACATTTTCCTGAACATGTATTTAAACATTTAAATAAAGTCTGAATAACTTGACAAATACCACAGTTATTATTTCTAATTGAGCAATAATGAAATGCGTAAACATCATCTATTGGTAGTCAGTCCCCGGTTAGAAAATGCCAAT
>WWET01001111.1:419007-437915 GCA_011038615.1 Limnodynastes dumerilii | reverse complement strand
GCCTTGGCTACCTTTAACTCACATGAAATAATGACTCCTAGATCCCATTCCGCCTCAGTGGACTCTAAAGTAGTGCCATTAATGAAATATTGAGCTATTTTGGGTTTTTGTGCCCCAAGTGCATGATTGTGCACTTTTTGGCATTAAACTGCAGTTGTCACACTCTTGACCATTCCTCCAGTCTACCTAGATCATCCCTCAGTTTCTGTACCCCTCCTGGCATGTCTGCCCTGTTACATATCTTTGTGTCATCTGCAAAAGGGCATATTTTCCCCTCGATACCACAATAGCGGGTGTGGGGCTCCGGTCCAATCAGCCATTCCTCCTCAGCCAGTTCCCCGTTGGCTGGGATTTCGATTGCATATGCCTCAAGGAGCTTTCGGTGCTCCGAAAAGTGTAAAAAAAAGTCTCCCAATACTTCCCCTAATTCTTACCCTAACCCTCCCCTCTTACTACCCTAACCCTCCTGCCTGGCAGCCTGACCGTAACCCTCCCTTACTTGCAGCCTGACCCTATCCCACTCTAACCCACCATCTCCCACAGCCTGACCCTAACCCTCCCTCCCCTGCAGCCTGACGCTAACCCTCCCTCCCCTACAGCCTGACCCTAACCCTCCCTCCCCTACAGCCTGACCCTAACCCCGCACAAAGAGTTGACTCACCTGTCCCCTCGTTCCGTAGAGCGGGGGCGGAGGTGCGGCGGAGTGATCTCTTCTTTCCGAAAGTAAATGGGTGAGTATGCCCCATTCATAAAAAAAATTGGAAAAGTGTAAGTAAGTACACATTCGAAAAGTAACTTTCGAATATCCCTTTTTCAGAAGCCAGACTTTCTAGCTGGAGATTGCAGCCGCACAATAGAGAACCCTGGGGTACTCCACTGGTATATTACTATCTCCAGAAGGGATTTTATTTACTACAACCCTCTGTTGTCTATCCTGTAACCAAGATCCATGCAACTATCTTTAAGCTCAATCCCAAAGTTTCCATCTTATTTAACAGTCTGCAATGTGGCAAAGTGTCAAAAGCCTTACTAAAATCTAGATAAGCTATGTCTACAGCTCCCCTTTATCTAATACTTTACCGACCCAGTAAAAAAATTCAATAAGATTTGTTTGACAGTAAATCCATGCTGCTTGGGATCCTGGATTTAAGATACTGTACAATTTGTTCCTTTAAAAGTGTTTCCATCAATTTCACTACTACTGATGTAAGATTCACTGGTCGGTAGTTTGATGCTTCTTCCCTACTTCCACTTTAATGCAGAGGAACAACATTTGTTATTTTTCAGTCCTCTGGTATCACCCCAGTTATTAATATCACAATTTCCATGAGAGCCCAATAATCCTGTTGTGTCCTCGGTCACTGACAGAGCCTCCATCTCTATACAGAAAAGAACATCTTCCCTATTTGCCCCTTAACAGACAATCGCAGTAGAGGCATTAACAAGGTTTTTTTCAGGGCAGATTAGGGGCAGATTGTAACTATAGTGGATGCCATGAGGGTGAAAGCCTTGAAATCTCCTTCTACATCCCCTGCATCCACTGAATGTAGATTATTCTTCTTTAAAATTGATCATTTACTCTAGACACTACATGCAAGTCCTACACAGTGCAGGTCGACGAGGAGGGAATTATGAAGATTACCATCGTACAGCAGCTGAATGGAGACTGCCGGCAATTGCCAGCAATCTCAATTCTAGACAGAGAATTCGTTACATACATCTGCAGATCTATGACTGCCAGCAATTGCTGCCAGCCACTTACAAGGCTTCTCTATTTTGGTGGTCCTAACTCTAAAAATGTATGTAACTAATTCTCTGACTTTTATTTTAAATATAGAAAGTTATGATTAGTTGCTGGGTAGAAAGTTATGATTAGTTGCTGGGTAATTGCAAGAGTGCTGGGGCCTCCTATTTGTATTTGTGTGAACTCCCCTTTCCTTACAGCACCTGCTGAATATTACCTTATAAATTGATTTGAGCAACCTCTCTTTTCTGTGTATATACAAGGTATGTCTATAAAATAACGAGACGGTGATTCCACCTAGGAAACAAAGCAGTCAGAACCAGTTATAACTGCATACGTAGTGACCAGGGGCGTTTTAATAAGTGAGCGGGCCCTTGTGCAGGATTTGCACATGGGCCCACCTCCCCTTACCTGAGACAGGACTGTCTGTCCCAATTTGCAGGCCGAAAAAGGGCGCAAATCAGGAGGACTAATTTGGCATCTATTTCTTCCCTCCGTAAGATCTTAGAGGAAAGAAATAGATGCTGAATGGCCCCTCTTCCCCTGCCAACCCTGGGTGCAGGATGCATGCCACAGGGCCCCCTGTTCTGAGGGGCCCGTGTGCACTGCACACCCTGCACCCATTATAGATACGCCTATGGTAGTGACCTTGAACATGTGGCAGAATGAGTTCCAGAAGGCACAACAGTTACCAGCATTATTATAAGGACGTTTTGAAAAAGCTGAGAGAAAGAGTCAGAAAGAAACTGCCGCAACTGTGGAAAAATGGTTTCATTCTTCACCAGGACAATGCACCTGCTCACACAGCACTTTCTGTGACCACATTCACATTACTACACTTGAACATCCTCCATTTTCACCCAATTTAGCACCTTGTGACTTTTATCTTTTCCCAAAAGTTAAATCAGTGCTTAAAGGGACACATTTTGAGTCAGTTGAGGAAATCAGTAACAATTTGATGTCCTCTGCCAGGCATCTAAAGGAAAAAGGGGGAGGAAGAAGGAAAAGGAAGAAAGGTGAAAAGCAGAAAAGAGGTAAGTGACCATCCTGTGTGTGCACAGCCACACCCCCAATGAGTTGACCACACCCCCTTTGATGGCATAGTTATATCTGTTGGGCTCAACTATAGGGGGGCCTCAAGAATTTGCTGTACCGGGGCCCAGTATTTCTCTGACCCAAACCCTCCATGCACCGCAGCCACGAAAACCTAAATCTCTGAACCAAATCTCATTCCCGCGCAGCCTAACCCTAATTTACCAGCTGCAAGTGCCGCAGTCTGTAGCTATTGGGCACGGGGAAATAGATTCCCATAGAAATTTTCTATCTCAAGATTGTTTCATACAATGATACAGCCGCCATTCAGCTGCCAGTTTTATCATATTGGAAATAGGGCCGGCCAGTCTGGCAACAGTCTCCCCAAGAAGTTGCTGTAACGGCCATAAATGCCACCTAGCAGCTGTGATATTGGGATGTTAATCCCATTTCCATCTTTAAAAGTCCATAAAAAGAAAGGAACTCTGAAGCATAGAAAGACTTTTTAAGCTGAATGCAGAATGTTATTAACAAAAAAACAAAAAAAACAACAACACAGATCAATACAGCCAAATGCTAATAGTTATCATTTCATTCCAGAAATTTCACTTTAATTTCATGCCATAAATTTACAGATAGCCATGTGTCAGCTTCCATTTCTTTATTGTGTTCATGAGTTACTGGTTTCGAGAAGAAAATCACCAGATTATATGCATTGTTGTGCCTGTAATGGCACCAGCATTTTATGCCTTGTTACTTGAAGTCAGTTTCATTTTCTCTATGCATCTGTCTCTGTCTCTTATACAACAAAATTAGTCAAAACAGCTGGCAAGCAGCTAATTTCAACTTTGTGTCTTAAAAATGTTGTTTATCATAAACAAAATAGGAGACTATTTTCTGTGAACTAATTTGAATCATATTAAAATGCAGCATAACACAAAATCCATGCTGGCAATTTGATTGCAGCTTTAATTAGTATGGAAGAATTTCTAAATGTTACAAATGGAAAGAGACGACTTGCTGTACAATAATGTGCAATGTCTTTATTCAGCATAATTTTTTTAAGTAAGTTATAGGTGTACATAATGTTCATAGATAATTTTAGCACATAACTTCTTTAATCCCTGCATATTATTATAGAGATCAAATAGACCATGGAGTAATTTAGTGTAATTAATAGAGATCAAAATGGCACAAAAATCCATTAGGAAAGAAACCAACCTGACAGCTTCATTCGAGGGAGGTAATTCTCAGCTAAGCTTTCCACGTGCGGTCTAAACTAAGAGAAAATCATTCTTTTATATTGCATTTTTTTACATATATCTGCAGCAAGATACAAAGGGGTCCATTTACTAATAATAGCTCAGTGAGACTGGACATAAGACTCAACGTCCAGCGAGAGACGCATATTGCCGAGCAGGTAAGTTTAACTCTTTACCTTCTTCCCCCTTTGCCCAAAACAATACCCATTGGTGTTCTTTGGTCATACGAGGTGTACCCATTGGTGTTCCTTGTTCACACGAGGTGTACCCTTTGGTGTTTCTTGTTCACTGGTGATTCAAGTGGGCAAAATATATATGAAAAATATATAGAATTATTATTATTATTTTTTTAAACTTGCTTGCTGTGTATTCTAGTGGTCTCCCTTTACATGCCCCTCCCCTTTCCTTCCCCTAATAACCGATATTAGGGGGAGGAAAAGTGGGGGATACGGGGAGATCACTGGTATACCTATACTAACGCCATACTGAGATGACATTATATAGTATCACCAACAAGTAAATAAAGCGATCTGCTGGCCCACATTGATTACAGCATACAGGTGATCGGGGGTGTTGATGCTGTTTTCCATGGCAATCATAGCATTGTAAATGGCACTGACTTCGTATTCAGGAGATAAATACAATTTTTACCTAAAAATGGTCTTTATCTCTTGAAATGAAATTAAAGTCATCGCAAATGGAGCCCAAAATGTTATTGTCTGCTCTGCCTTGTCTTTTCCTTTACCCTTATATTTATGGAGGGACAAGGGTAAGTAGTGAATAAGGATTCATTTGCATGATAAATGGTGCACATTGAGCAAACGTGGGCTGGTGCAAGGTCTCTGGACACCCTAGACCAGTGCTTCCCAAACACAGTCCTCAAGGTTCCCCGAGGTGCAGGTTTTTCAGATATCAGGTAGGGAGAGAGATCTGTAATTAGGAGAGACAGGGAGGGGGATATGAAGGGTACTGTACAATGTAAGGTGAACAGGAAAGGAGATGTGTGATGTAATGTAGACAGTGGGGGAGATGTACAATCTAAGGGGGGTGCAGGTAAAGAGATGTGTAATCTGACCGTGACAGGGAGGGAGATGTGTAAATGTATGTGGGATAGGGAGGGAGATGTGTAAATGTATGTGGGAAAGGGAGAGAGATGTGTATTGTAAAGTGAACATGGAAGGAAATATACAATGTAAGGAGGAGCAGGGAGAGAGATATATAATGTGACAGGGAGGGAGATGTGTTATTGTATTGTATGGGAAACAGGGAGGGAGATGTGTAAATGTATGGGGGACAGGGAGAGAGATGTGTAATGTATGGGGGACAGGGAGAGAGATGTGTAATGTATGGGGGACAGGGAGAGAGATGTGTGATGTAAGTAGGGCAGGGAAGGAGATGTGATGTAAGGGACACAGGGAGAGATGTGTGATGTAAGGGACACAGGGAGAGATGTGTGATGTAAGGGACACAGGGAGAGATGTGTGATGTAAGGGACACAGGGAGAGATGTGTGATGTAAGGGACACAGGGAGAGATGTGTGATGTAAGGGACACAGGGAGAGATGTGTGATGTAAGGGACACAGGGAGAGATGTGTGATGTAAGGGACACAGGGAGAGATGTGTGATGTAAGGGACACAGGGAGAGATGTGTGATGTAAGGGACACAGGGAGAGATGTGTGATGTAAGGGACACAGGGAGAGATGTGTGATGTAAGGGACACAGGGAGAGATGTGTGATGTAAGGGACACAGGGAGAGATGTGTGATGTAAGGGACACAGGGAGAGATGTGTGATGTAAGGGACACAGGGAGAGATGTGTGATGTAAGGGACACAGGGAGAGATGTGTGATGTAAGGGACACAGGGAGAGATGTGTGATGTAAGGGACACAGGGAGAGATGTGTGATGTAAGGGACACAGGGAGAGATGTGTGATGTAAGGGACACAGGGAGAGATGTGTGATGTAAGGGACACAGGGAGAGATGTGTGATGTAAGGGACACAGGGAGAGATGTGTGATGTAAGGGACACAGGGAGAGATGTGTGATGTAAGGGACACAGGGAGAGATGTGTGATGTAAGGGACACAGGGAGAGATGTGTGATGTAAGGGACACAGGGAGAGATGTGTGATGTAAGGGACACAGGGAGAGATGTGTGATGTAAGGGACACAGGGAGAGATGTGTGATGTAAGGGACACAGGGAGAGATGTGTGATGTAAGGGACACAGGGAGAGATGTGTGATGTAAGGGACACAGGGAGAGATGTGTGATGTAAGGGACACAGGGAGAGATGTGTGATGTAAGGGACACAGGGAGAGATGTGTGATGTAAGGGACACAGGGAGAGATGTGTGATGTAAGGGACACAGGGAGAGATGTGTGATGTAAGGGACACAGGGAGAGATGTGTGATGTAAGGGACACAGGGAGAGATGTGTGATGTAAGGGACACAGGGAGAGATGTGTGATGTAAGGGACACAGGGAGAGATGTGTGATGTAAGGGACACAGGGAGAGATGTGTGATGTAAGGGACACAGGGAGAGATGTGTGATGTAAGGGACACAGGGAGAGATGTGTGATGTAAGGGACACAGGGAGAGATGTGTGATGTAAGGGACACAGGGAGAGATGTGTGATGTAAGGGACACAGGGAGAGATGTGTGATGTAAGGGACACAGGGAGAGATGTGTGATGTAAGGGACACAGGGAGAGATGTGTGATGTAAGGGACACAGGGAGAGATGTGTGATGTAAGGGACACAGGGAGAGATGTGTGATGTAAGGGACACAGGGAGAGATGTGTGATGTAAGGGACACAGGGAGAGATGTGTGATGTAAGGGACACAGGGAGAGATGTGTGATGTAAGGGACACAGGGAGAGATGTGTGATGTAAGGGACACAGGGAGAGATGTGTGATGTAAGGGACACAGGGAGAGATGTGTGATGTAAGGGACACAGGGAGAGATGTGTGATGTAAGGGACACAGGGAGAGATGTGTGATGTAAGGGACACAGGGAGAGATGTGTGATGTAAGGGACACAGGGAGAGATGTGTGATGTAAGGGACACAGGGAGAGATGTGTGATGTAAGGGACACAGGGAGAGATGTGTGATGTAAGGGACACAGGGAGAGATGTGTGATGTAAGGGACACAGGGAGAGATGTGTGATGTAAGGGACACAGGGAGAGATGTGTGATGTAAGGGACACAGGGAGAGATGTGTGATGTAAGGGACACAGGGAGAGATGTGTGATGTAAGGGACACAGGGAGAGATGTGTGATGTAAGGGACACAGGGAGAGATGTGTGATGTAAGGGACACAGGGAGAGATGTGTGATGTAAGGGACACAGGGAGAGATGTGTGATGTAAGGGACACAGGGAGAGATGTGTGATGTAAGGGACACAGGGAGAGATGTGTGATGTAAGGGACACAGGGAGAGATGTGTGATGTAAGGGACACAGGGAGAGATGTGTGATGTAAGGGACACAGGGAGAGATGTGTGATGTAAGGGACACAGGGAGAGATGTGTGATGTAAGGGACACAGGGAGAGATGTGTGATGTAAGGGACACAGGGAGAGATGTGTGATGTAAGGGACACAGGGAGAGATGTGTGATGTAAGGGACACAGGGAGAGATGTGTGATGTAAGGGACACAGGGAGAGATGTGTGATGTAAGGGACACAGGGAGAGATGTGTGATGTAAGGGACACAGGGAGAGATGTGTGATGTAAGGGACACAGGGAGAGATGTGTGATGTAAGGGACACAGGGAGAGATGTGTGATGTAAGGGACACAGGGAGAGATGTGTGATGTAAGGGACACAGGGAGAGATGTGTGATGTAAGGGACACAGGGAGAGATGTGTGATGTAAGGGACACAGGGAGAGATGTGTGATGTAAGGGACACAGGGAGAGATGTGTGATGTAAGGGACACAGGGAGAGATGTGTGATGTAAGGGACACAGGGAGAGATGTGTGATGTAAGGGACACAGGGAGAGATGTGTGATGTAAGGGACACAGGGAGAGATGTGTGATGTAAGGGACACAGGGAGAGATGTGTGATGTAAGGGACACAGGGAGAGATGTGTGATGTAAGGGACACAGGGAGAGATGTGTGATGTAAGGGACACAGGGAGAGATGTGTGATGTAAGGGACACAGGGAGAGATGTGTGATGTAAGGGACACAGGGAGAGATGTGTGATGTAAGGGACACAGGGAGAGATGTGTGATGTAAGGGACACAGGGAGAGATGTGTGATGTAAGGGACACAGGGAGAGATGTGTGATGTAAGGGACACAGGGAGAGATGTGTGATGTAAGGGACACAGGGAGAGATGTGTGATGTAAGGGACACAGGGAGAGATGTGTGATGTAAGGGACACAGGGAGAGATGTGTGATGTAAGGGACACAGGGAGAGATGTGTGATGTAAGGGACACAGGGAGAGATGTGTGATGTAAGGGACACAGGGAGAGATGTGTGATGTAAGGGACACAGGGAGAGATGTGTGATGTAAGGGACACAGGGAGAGATGTGTGATGTAAGGGACTGCTTGGGGGTGGTCTGGAGCTGAGGAGGTTTAGCGTTGCCGTTGTGTAGATACGTTGCCTAGGTAACCCATTAGCCAATGAGTGCCGGAGTGGCGCCCCCCGATGACGTGGGAACCAGTTTCTGAGTCCCGGAAGTCGTGAGGAGGGCGCAGCAGGCAGGAGGTGACGCATGGACGTCGGGTGACTGGGTAACGGTAAGGTAATGAAGTTTTATCTATTTATAGAAACATTTCATGTATTGTGATGTTCTTGTATATTGCTGTATTTGACTTTCACCCTGAGGAAAATCTATGTTTATGGATTGAAACGTTGGTGGTTCTAATCATGTGGCACTAAAGATAGTGCTGCAGAATAAATTTATGATTAAAATGGCTCTTTGGATTTGTGTTTGACCCCTTGAGTGCTGCTCTTTTTGGGAACTATATATATATATATATACACAAATATTTTGTTAACCTTTTTTGTAAAAAAAAGAAGAGGCCATGTTTTTCACCAAAACAACTTGAAATCGACAAAAATAATTGTCCAACGTCACTGTTTATTACATGTTTAGTAGAATATTTGCAAGTGAACTTTGATTGATCAGAATAGTTTAAATAATAAAACAAATGAAAATGATGGAACCCTTAATGTAATGTATTGTTACACAAACTTCTGCTGCAAACGCTGGAATCAAGCTATTTCTGTAATTCTTAATGAGACTTCTGCACCTGACAACAGGTACTTTGGCTCTCTCAGGTTCAATGGGTGCATTCTCTAGAATGCATGTTTGAGTTCTTTACATAAATGCCTTGGAGGTTTCAGAGCAGGCCTCATAGAAGGTCACTAAAGAATAGTCCAATGTTTAGTTTTTTCCATTGTTGGGTGATTTTAGCTGACAGTTTTGGGTCATTATGGGTTTTACCTGTGACTGGTACAGAGTTTTATGACAATGGGCAGAATGTCTTGCTAGTCTTGAGATCTCATTGTGCCCTGCAGCGAGGCCAGATGCAGCAAATCATGGCCTCAAAGCTCACATCCAAGTCTCCTACAAGTTTATTTAAGGTATGGCTTTCTTTTATTCCTATTTTCATATTTTCTTATGGTGGGATATTCTACCAGAAGCATTGTGGCTTGTCATTATACATTTTATCTAATTCCAGTCTGGATTTTGGGGTTTTAAGTTGTGCCCCAATTAGGACAATGCCCAGAACCAGGGATTATTTTAGTAGAATTGGGATAGCTGAAATATATACAACTGCAAAAGTGGCAGGGAAATACATTTTATCTTATATGTTTTACTTTATTTTGTATTAAGTGAGTGTATTATAATTAATGTTGCTGTAAGTTAGAGATATATGTGTGCACCTACTAAGACAATATGACAATATATTATTTAGTAAATGAAAGCGGAAGAAGCTCTAAAGCACAAACAAGTCAGTGGTGTGCAAACAGGGTGTCCATCTGTTATAATTCTGGTTGTATTTCCTCCCCATTAATGATAATTACACTACATGTACTTTCACAAAGCCACATAATGAAACCACAAAAGCATTCAGTGAGAAACCTCTTCAATTATTTATATTGCAAAGGAATTTTCAGTGCTTAGCTTGGAGAAGAAATGTATTATTCAAGAATGAGCCTAAAGCATGTAACAATAGCTGACATTGTCAAACAAATCTATAGACGGTAAAAAAAAAAATACAAGAAAAATAAAACTTCAATCTTAAGCATGTATATACACACACACACACACACACACACACACACACACACACACAACACACACACACACACACACACACACACACACACACACACACACACACAATAACACAGGTGGCGATTGACCAGTTAGAATAAGATATTAAAAAGAAAAGAATAAAGGGCAGCATTTGGATACCAAAAAGTGAAGTTGGACAATAACATGTCATAACATGTCAATAACATAACAAAGGACTAGTGACCCCTTTATTCAATTAAACTGTACTGCTAAATAGTTCATATAAATATATTCAAAAGGAGCTAAAGCACACAGGCTCATTATATCAGGATCATAAAATCACCACTCTAGAGGTTCCAATCACCATTGTTGCAGATTTGTCAGGATGGGGAGAACACCAAATAACATATAGCACATTCATGGTGCAGACACTGGTCTATGCTGTCCAGATTATTTGAGCATTGAAAAAGACCAGGGACCTGATTCACACTTAAGAACGCGATAGGTTCCTAAATATACGCACCTAATAGCAATGAAACTCCCTCGGCACACCCCCGGTTTTCAGATTCTTATGTGACTTACGAGTGCCATAGGGCTCTCTTAACTGTAGGTTCGCATTTGAATGCGTAGAGCATCTACTTAGGAACTTAACTGCATAACTGCTTAACTGCCTTCATTTGGACATTTAAATGCCTCTCTCCACCCATATCTTCGTATCTGCCTAGTTACTTATTCATGGAACTCCCATTTTTGCGTATGCTACTACGAACCTACAGATTATAAATTCGTAATGTATAAGCAAACTTAAGTCCTACGCAAATAGCGTATAAAACTTACTACACATGTGCAGTGCATCCGTCCTTAAATATACGCACCTAAAATCGTAAGAATTCTTAAGTGTGAATCAGGTCCCAGGTAGCTACAGATTGATGGCAGACAGCTGTTCAACTGCTCACCCTTTTCTCTCCAAAATCCAATGTTCCAACTCACCATGAGTTTTCTGACCTCTCCTTTCTCCTCACTGCTGGAATCTGGCTCTCTTCACTGCTGGTATCTGAGATGACTAAATGGGCATTATATGGCCCCTAACCAATCACCCTGCTATTGAAATGACCATTCCCAGTGGGAAGAGGAAATGGCAGCCTACTGAAACTGCTGAGAGAGAAGCTCCCAGCAGCATAATGCAAATAGCATGATGTAGGTACAGGTATAAGTGCATCTATGGATCAGCTCCATCAATATTTTATTCCAGTGTGTTAGACTTTGTTTATGTGACATTGAAATTGATAAGGAAGAATATGTTTTTGTTACTGCTGTTGCAGTATTGTGTTTATAACTGAGGGAGAAGTTCTGAGCTTTAACTGTATTGTAAAAGCAGAGTATGGAAGGTAATGAAACCTGCACAAAAATTGTTATTTTACAGAATCAAATACAAAATCCTTTTGCTAACCTACAAGTATATATTTTTTTTTTTAGGAAAAATCATTAATATTATTGTACAAATATATTTAACAGAACTACTGTACCCAGAAAATGACATGTATGTTTCCACGCAGCCCCTGATCTCAATAACCGCATGAAGCATTTTAAAATATTCTACAGATAATATGTAAAACTATGTAAAAACACAAATTGGTTTATTTCAATCTAATATCTGGTCAAATTATAATTTTTTCATTACAGAAAACAAATAAAAAAAATGTTTAATTATAAAACACAAACAAGCCCAAATATACAAATTCATTTTATTGATGTAAATATTGCTTTAAAAAATGTGTAAGAAACGATCCAATGCAAAAATGAGACTTAGCAAATAACGTTTTACAGTCTTATTAACCAGTGCAACTTTTACAGCGCTGCAGCCCGTTCTCATTGCATGCTGTGCACTTCAAGGCTTTAAAAGAGTCGGTGAAGCAGTTCCGGAACACTGACATCTTGCTTCCATGGCACACAAGACAAGGAAGGAAGCCAAATCCCCCACAAGAGGCACATGCATGGGGGTGCTGAACTCTCTGTACAGAAACAAAGAATACATTACAACAAAGGTCACATTTTTAATTATCCTTTAAGCACTAAACACAGGGCCTGATTCAAGACTCAAATGCAAAAAATAGCATATTGGGTTAGAAAAAACCCTTGCAAATAGTGTGTGCGACGCAGCCGCAGTCTTTACACCATATACCAGTCATACACAATTAAGTTATGTTCTCTTCCCCAGTCATCCAGACACTAGAGCAAAATGAGTCTATTGTTATGTACAATGCTTGGCTGCGGTCAGACTTAACTCTCGGCAACACTAAAGTTAATGTAATAATAGTGTTCACCTAAGTGTTGTCAGGATAGGATTATTGTCTTATTTTTATAGACTTTCCTATACTGCCAATATAATGTTGTTGAGTATATAATGGGCTAGACTCAGATTTAAAAGAATCAGCTGACATGCTGGTATGCGCAATCAGGGATTTTTTTCCCGTCGAATTTAACGGAACGCCGTTCTGGTACCTTTTTCTGGAGTCACAGCAGGTGCCAGGCATCACAGCGGTGGTGCGTGGGGTGAATAAAGACGCTGACGCGACCCAAAGGTCAGAGAGAGCACCGCGGAGGTGAGACCAAGGAGAGGGTAAGTGGATTTGGCTGCAATTGGGTGCTGCACGAAGGACTGAAACTATATGAAGGGCTGCACTAAGAACTGAAACTATATCAGAGGCTGCACTAAGAACTGAAACTATATCAGAGGCTGCACTAAGGACTGAAACTATATGAGGGGCTGTAATAAGGACTGAAACTATATGAGAGGCTGTAATAAGAACTGAAATTATATGAGGGGGCTGCAATAAGGGCTGAAAAATTATAGGGGCTGCACTAAGGACTGATGAGGGGTGAGTTCATGCACCTTTTTTTAACAAAAAAAGCACTGTGCGCAATACTAATTCTTCTACATCGGAATACATCATATAGCTGCTTTCCCTGTGCAATTCATACTTTGCATGGTGGGTGTGCTTAAGCATTAGGCATAATTGTACAGTAAGGGCTGGGTTTACAATCTATTTTTCCACATGGATTCAACATCCGCAGCAGAAGTGCCACGGCCTTCTATGTGTGGTATTTAGGCTAATTCTAATTGTTCATCTCCGTTTGGAGACTATGCATGGAATTAACTATTAGATCTGGATCCGGTCCTCTGACATTAAGCGCTGTATATCACACCTGGTACATATTATCATACCTCCATGCACTGGTAAACATTATCACACCTGCATGCACTGGTACACATTATCACACCTGCATGCACTGGTATACATTATCACACCTGCATGCACTGGTACATATTATCACACCTGCATGCACTGGTACATATTATCACATGGAAGTGTTTATGGTGTATTCTGTCAAAGTTCCACCAAATCGACCCATGTTATACACTACAAATTAATCTGGCCAACCAGACGATAATATTGTGTAGTCAACCTAATGCTATACTACATTATGGACTGATTGTCCTGTTGATGTCTGTGATGCTACCCAGCAGTCCTAATTCTAAGGTTTTTAAGTCCGATATATCATTTTATGTCATTGCTTTCTGAGACAATGGTTACAGCCAGTATGAGAGTGTGATATTGGTCTCTTTTATAAAATGATTATAAAATGATTAAAATTTTGGTACCATCTGTGACCCATCACTATCAAGCAAAGATTTGTACTAAACCTGTGCAGGTTGTGTGTGTCTTGGATAGCACCAAGGTGTTACACTGAGAGCCCTGATTAATGTCCTTCGTCACTCTACAGTTTGATACCAAGGGCCTGATCCAGACCTACACTCGCAGGTGATCTAACGCTGATCATAAGCGTAAAATCGCCATAAAAAACGCACTGCGCATGTGCATAGTGACAACTTCCGGTCGTACCAAAGACCTTTTCGTAGCGGCGATTCGGGCGTCCGTATTGTTTGTGTATTTTCCGACGACGGGGCGTGCTGGAGTTAATTTTAATTGTACAGTATGGGCATGCTTAGGACGCTAAGAACAGCGCGTCGCTACGAAAATGCGTACGAACACATGGAAAAGTTAGGGTAGGGTTCAGTGGGCATAATGAAAGGAAGGTAAGGGGAGTGTCGTGGGAGTGAAAGTTTTTACGCTGCAGCGGCAATACGCTCCGCCGGGAAAAGTTAGGGTAGGGTTCAGCCGGCGTACGGAGGTAAAGGTAAGGGGAGTGTCGTGGGAGTGAAAGTTTTTACGCTGAAGCGGTAATACGCTCCGCTCTCTCATGCGTAGGTCTGGATCAGGCCCCAAGTGTATTCACATTCCCAGTATAAAGCAATTTGTTCTTTTGCAGTCATTGCTCAAGAATTCTTTGGAAAATTTATTAAAAATAAAACCCAGATAAAAATTGGTTTTCGGCTGTCCCTATTTCTAATGTGATAAACCGCAGAATTTTTTTAAATTAATGTTTGAGTATGCAATTCGCATACTCACCCATTCATTTTCGGAAAAGCCGCCTGCACCGCCGCTGGACCAGACCACCAGAGAGGTGAGTAACCCCCTCCGGGGACTTAGGGTTAGGCTGGGGGACGACTTAGGGTTAGGCTGAGAGGGGGGAGACTTAGGGTTAGGCTGCAGGCTGCGGAGGGGGGGACGACTTAGGGTTAGGCTGAGAAGGGGGAGACTTAGGGTTAGGCCACGGGAGGGTACTTTGGGTTAGGCTGCAGGGGATTGATTTAGGCTTAGGGTTAGGAAGTGGGGTTGATTACCATTCGGAACACCGTGTATCAAGGCATAAGCAATCAATATCCCAGCCAGTTCAGAACTGGCTGGGAGCAAACGATGCTCGCTAGGGCCATTCGCTACGGGGACTCACAACCATTTCATACTTGTGTTATGCATAGTAAAGTGGTGAAACGTTAAACATTAATTAAAAGTTCCGTCACCTCGATCTTCAGTAGCAGGTCCTGAAGCTCTCCCGATTCATTCATTGCCAGTATTTTCTCTGCTCCCTGTTATAATAAAAGAAATATAAAAAAAACACCAATAAGATGTATGACAAGAACATTTGTGTTTCTGGAATGAGGAAGACAGTAGGACAGATCTGGAGCTGAACATACGCCCCATCGTGTAGCTTATCTTGCATGACCTTTAACTGTGCATGCTCAGGAAAGATTTACACGCAATTGCAGGCAATCAGACCTGAATGCAGCTCATGCCATGGGAGGGAAGGGGGTTGCTTGTAGTTAATGAACACACTGAAATAAGCACAGTTTATGTGACAACATTTGTCTAAGTCCAGTAAGCTGACACTCAATTACCTCTTTTGGACCATTGCATTAGAATTCATAGCACAATACAAAAGTTATGGAATCCCTGATGGAGCATTGCATGGGTAGAAAATCATTGTTATAGTTATTAAAATATTGCTTGCACAATCAGAACCACCGTATCAAGTGTATCCCTTCTCGTGCACAACATATATGGTCATGTAGCTACATTGAGCTCCGCTGCTTTGTTCCCGTATACCACATGCCATACTTGCATAGACATCCATAGATACCATTGCATCACACAAAGCTCCCCCATGTTCTGCACTCAGATGTATATAGGACGCTCGATGCATGACGATTTGTGTCCATCACTGGATCAGCCCCATTAACTTTGTCTTTCTCTATGCAGTTTTTCAGGAACTGTCTAGGCAGCAAAGATTTACTTTCTTCATATATAAGCCTAATACATTGCTTCCATAGGTCACCATAGGTTCCATAGGTCACCAACCTATTGTGGCCAGAGGTTATGTATATGTAATTGCTATGGGGCAGATCTAGACTTCCAATATTCCAGTGATCAGACCTCGGAGACATGAAGGCTCAACAAGGGTGGATGACTCCTCGACTGACTTAAATCTAAATCTGCAAATCTGCCCTGTCTCTGAGCAAAAGATGTGAAACGATCTGCAATTAGTGGGCTACAATATCCAGGGCCAGTGACACATAGGAAGGGAGGAATTCTAGGTGCCTGGATACCTCCCTTCACCCCTAGGACAGATTAGCGATATTCCTCTCAGAAAATTCTGTCATTATTTAAACTTGTATTTCATTCTATGGCCAACAGCATATTGATTCCCAGTCTGCTCCATCTCTTCTCTTCTTCCTGTTCCTGGATCCTACCAACAACTGCAGAGGATTCAGATAACAGATAAAATACCAGTCTGTCAGAGACTCTGATAACTGCCTCAACTGAACTAAGTACATCCGTGCAGGGTAAGATTCCCTTCCATTATGCTTGTATCGCTCATACCCATGTCACACAACATGTGTCCTGTATATATGATCTGTGCTGTCGCTGAAATGTCAATCAGTAAAAAGGGGAATATAGCACGACTATATATAAAATGTCTGTGATTTACATGGTCCATACTAGAATAATACTTCTATAATTAAGGACCGGATTCACACTTGCCTGTGTATCCGCACCTACTTCTCCGGTGCCCTTACCCGCCCTAACGCCCGTTTTTAGCTACCTTTTTTAAGAAGGAAACTACGCACAGACCCATTCCTCACCCCCTTCCCATTCCCCATCCCCTGCCCATTCCCCCCCCCCCCCCCCTTTCCCCCCCCCCCCCCCCTCTGGCTAATCTAAATCCCCCCCCCCTCCCACTTCTGCCTAAACACTCAGGCAGCATTATGCTACCTCTTTCCTACTAAACTGCCTAACTGGTACGTAGATTAGGTAAAGGACCCACTAAACATGCATAGTAGGTCATTTACTAAATATACGCACCTAAGAAGCAGAAGCTTATTAGGTGTGAATACGGGGCTAAATCTGCTATATTCTAGATACAGTAGAGCGTGTGTTGGCATATGTGTATGTATATTTATTTTCTAAGATTTATTATTGTTTTCAGCAATAATATAAAACCTCCCTATTAATACCCTGTGTTTGCCCTGGCAGGCAGCTGTGCACCACTTGCAGAGATGGATTTACAACAGCCAGGGCCTACTCTAACATTTCTGATGCCTATTAGTACATTCATCTAAGAAGGAAAGCCTGATACCATTGGTGAAAAGTGCTGTGAAGATTGCTCTCTTGACTGCTTCATCTACGGTTAAAAGGATGTTTTGCTGGATCTACTACCAAGTTGTTATTTACCTGTATACCAATAAAGTTTGTTGTTTGTCCTGGCATTTTAGAGTTATTAGAATTAGAGGTACTCTCTGGGGTGCTGTCAGTTAATAAATGTTTATGTCAACTATAAGGACCACTGTTTTTATAGCATAGTGTATAACGCTGTTGTACTTCACCATGTGCTTGTAGCCAATAGTTTTTATATAACATAGAAACATAGAAAGTGACGGCAGATAAGAGTCACATGGCCCATCCAGTCTTCCCATTTGTTTATTTAAACTATACTGACCCTAGACTCCATTTACCCTCATTTAAGTTTAAGATTTAGGATATCCTTATATTTATCCCAAGCATATATAAACTGTTCTACTGTGTTAGCCTCAGCCACCTCATCTATCACCCTTTCAGTGAAGTAATTTTTCCACACATTTCCTCTGAATCTACCACCCGCCAGTTTATATTCATGTCACTGGGCCGGATCCAGAACTACGTCCGTCTTCCATAGACGGACGTAGTTCAATAAACAGTAGCTACTGCCCATGCGTAGTAGCTATTGTACGTAATCTGCGTATCGTTTCGATATATGCGGTCTAAAAGACCCAGTCATCTCCCAATTTAATGTCAACTATGTGAGAGTGGAATCAATTGTGAAGGAGCATTGTGGATTGCTATGCGGTGAAAGAGAGCTCTCTGAGCACTTTAGAACTGCACATGCGTGTAAAGCAGAGGCAATCAGGAAGTTCATAGCAATATATCAGGTCAAGGGAAATTGGAGGGATGGGGATGAAAAAGAGGCTTGGCCAAGAAAGAGATGGAGGTGATATTTAATAGCGGAACCCTTCATCCAGAAGTATTAAACAACATATTTGAACTTAAATGGTTCTTACAATAATCCTGTATTGAAAGGTGGTGCATAGTTCCTTCCTGAAGTTTTGAGGATGACTATAAGGTGTCTCTGGAAGGTGCAATGGGACATCCCATCACCAAGAAGACTGTATAAAATATAGGAGAAGGCACTGCCAGTTGTATAAGGAGATATGGAGACTGCATAGGGGGTCCCCATTAAGTGCACCAGGAGGCATCTTAGTACTTTAAGGAGTCAATCTCACGATATAAGATCCTTTATAAGATAGATGTTCATAGGATAGACGTTTTAGGCTCACAGCATGTTATTTAGGTTTCACGAGATGTGCAATAGTTAGGTATTTAGGACCCTATGGAATAGTATTTAGGGATATCACGGTGTTGTGTAAGCTTACTCTAAGCGGGCGAAATTTTCATATGCCTGCACACTTAGAATTGTACATCTTGTGTGGAAAGTGTTAATATATATACTTATGGATATAGATGTGTTATGGAGGGTTGTCACGGTATTAGTTCTGTTCACATTGTATATTGGAGTAGGTACCCTTTAGGACTTTATTGTATCTAGGAGGACCATTACACTAAGTTCACACTAAGCGGGCAAAGTTTCCACATGCTCGCACACTTTTAGATTTTGTGTGGTAATT
>WWET01001111.1:395626-418777 GCA_011038615.1 Limnodynastes dumerilii | reverse complement strand
TAAATAAAAAAAAAAAAAAAATATATATATATAAGGTTTGTTGTAGGTATTTAAGGTCTGCGCCTAGGTCAGATAAATAATTTTTATAGTCTTTGTAAGACAATGAGGTGTTTGAAGTAGCAGTAGCAGGTCCTTAGTAGTCCTCAATTAGATTAGTGAGGCAGGGAGACAAAAGAAAAAGAGAGAGGAACGGACCATAGTGCATTAAAAATACTTTACTCAATAAACATTAAAAGGTATTCAGCGTACCAGATGCAAGATAATAAAAAGCATGATAATGGATATAGAAATATAGAACTATGCGCCGGTTATGCCCGCAACTGCCGCCTGCTGTCACCGATCCACTCAGTGGCTGCGATTAGGAGAAGAAAGCTGTCCTCGGCTGTGGATGCTGCTCAGGTAATTGTTAGAATCAACGCGTTAGTCAACCAACGCGTTTCGTCTGGGGCATAAGTCTGCCCTTCTCGACTTCCTCAGGGATTGTGATAAGGTAGGTGGTGTGGAACAGGCATATTTATTATAGGAGACCGCGGGAAAAGATTGCCGATAAGGAAGATGGACCAATCAGGTGCTTTCTTTAGAAGTGAATTTAGTGAATTTACAGGTATCTTTGTAACTCCGTAAAATCCTGCTTCTAACAGTTATTTATTTATAATTGATTATTTAGACCATGTTCTATACTGTAGATGTAATAGATATTCTTATTAATATAAGGAGATTCTTGATCTTGTATGGATGATTGGAGAAGGGTCATATAACGATATGTGTCCCCGATTTTGTTTTTAATTAACAATTATTTATCCGCATATGTATGTATTTGTGTTATTAATAATTATTTATTATTAATTAACTTAATTTATTTAATATTGTTATTTATAATTTTTTGACTCTTTTAACTTACTATAGGGAGTGTTTTCATATTATTAATGAAATGGTTTAGATCTTGTTGTATCAAATAGTGCTCCGTTTTAACTCCGTTTATCATAGAGTTAGGAAGATGTCTGTTTTTGATTATTGAGTGTTTAAACAATAAAGTAGCAGCACTTTATGTGAGAAAGGGTTAGGACACACCTTGGACTAATGAACGGCAGATGTGCAGGCAGCATAAAGATGACGTTAGGATCATCTAGTTTACCACTTTGAAAAAGAGCCCCTGAAACGCGTCAGTCGGTAAACTTACACCCCGCTACGAGCCTCTCACCTCCGCCAGTGTAAGTACAAACATCAGCACCTCATCTCCCCAGCCGGACTTCAGAATCCTGGGCCATGGACCACAAAAAGGACTATATCTAGGACGTTGAGGTGGGCTTTGTTCTGGTACGAGGGGAGGGGAATTGTATGGGAAGGGTATCTTTAATGTTCTCTTTTTTGTGTTTTCTGAATATATGTATGTTTAATTTTATGTGTAAAGAATAAATTTTGGAACGTACTTCACTAGATATATTTTTTTCTTTTCTTCTAGGTACAACTGAAGAGGATTGGAATCATTTGGAAACACACAGAACACTAGGATTTTTTAGTTATTAATGCTGCCTGCCATTAGTTCATTCTGCCACATTTTGATACTATGTATAGGTATTTATTAGTATAGCTTTTTAACATACAAGCACAGATATTATTACAGGGTTTTTTATATTTTTATCAGTTCATTAAATAGGGTGGTAGACCGTAACTCCCTATAATTGTCAGCTGCTGGTTTATATAGCGCTAGATCTTCTTTTATTTTTACTTTTTATAACAACCCTTGATATGTGTGAAAGCTGCTATCATGTCCCCCCTCTCCCTTCTCTTCTCCAAGCTATACATGTTTAGTTCCTTTAGCCTTTCTTGGTATGTTTTGTGACACAGGCCATGGACCATTTTAGTTGCTCTTCTTTGCACAGTCTTTAATGTATTTATGTCTTTCTCTAGATATGGCCTCTAGAACTGAACACAGTATTCTAGGTGAGATCATACCAACGATCTATAAAGGGGCATCACTATGTCTCCCTTTCTGCTACTAATTCCTCATCCCTATGCAACCAAGCATCTGACTTGCCTTTCTCATTGCTTTGTTACATTGCTTGGCTACCTTTCAGTCACATGGAATAATGACTCCTAGATCCCTTTCCTCCTCAGTAGATTCAAATTATATATTGAGCTTTTGGGTTTTTGTGCTTCAAGTGCA
The DNA here is from genome assembly GCA_011038615.1 of Limnodynastes dumerilii. Taxonomy (NCBI): domain Eukaryota; kingdom Metazoa; phylum Chordata; class Amphibia; order Anura; family Limnodynastidae; genus Limnodynastes; species Limnodynastes dumerilii. The sequence goes on along the minus strand of WWET01001111.1, from coordinate 416,610 downwards.
TGATTTTGCATTTTTTTTGTCATTAAACGGCAGTTGCCACACTCTTGACCATTCCTCCAGTCTACCTAGATCATCCCTCATTTTGTGTACCCCTCCTGGCATGTCTGCCCTGTTACATATCTTTGTGTCATCTGCAAAAAGGTATATTTTCCCCTATATCTGCATGTATATCTTACCATGTTGTTGATATTGCGAGATGTCAGAAATGTAATTTCTATTATGAAGTCTTTTTGGGTTCTGATTGGATAGTTGTGATGTGTGTACATGGGCAGAACAACAAGGCAGCTGCAATTTGATGCGAACACATAGAAAAAGGTGGGAAATCGTATTTTAGGATCTGGCCCTATATCTTCTTTACAATGAGAGTGGCAATAGAACAAGTTGGGAAAAATCCTTCCCTCTTCTTTACCCTAATTCATGGCTAGAATCCCGATAACTTATTAACTGGAGACCCTAAGATCAGGCTGAGTGGCTCAGGCCCCCTCTCCTCACAGGCATGCGCAGTAGCTATTGTACGTAATCTGCGTATCGTTTCGATACGTAGATTGCGTATATGCGGTCCCAACATTTTTATATCGCTCATTGAAAAAATTAGGGGCTCCCAAAAATGTAATCACGCAATATAATTCCACTTTTCAAGTTTCTGCAGCACCATGTACACTGATAACATGTCAGAGCTAACTGCCAGTTATTGTGTAATTGACACAACAGTTGTTTAAATACCCTCCAGTGTGTACCCAGATTTATGGTTGGTCTATCTCCTTTAACCAACTGGCATTAGCAGCCACAATCGCTCATATCAGCATAACTCTGACTTTTTCTTATATCCTATTGTCTCCACATATTAAATGGTCTCTTTTGCTACATTTCATATAAAGCAGGACTCGAAGTAGGGGGGTATACAGGGGTAATGCCAAACTGTCACTTCTCACACTGATTTAATTGAAAGCCTATAAATCTCCATTTACATCTATTATTTCTATATTTTCATACCGCCACTTTTAAATTTCCACTTCGACAACTGATATAAAGTATATATTTTATCTGCCTTTCCCTTGTTTTTTCTACCTTTCCTTTCTATTTACTTTACCATATTTAATTTACTGTTCCTATTATTCTAATAGTTTGCTATAGTTCTAAAATTGTTCTAAAATTCTAAAGTTCTAAAATGATGTTTAAAAATCACATTAATTTGCCTGTTTTGCACGCTTTTCCATTTGAATAAACACAAATCTAGAAATAAGATACAGTAACTAGTCACAAAAGGCTTTGTAACCGAAGGAACATAATTATGAGGATTGGGATGAAAAATGACAGGATTCTCTGGGATGCAATAGCTGGTCTGCTTGGCTATAGGCATCAGAACTGCGGGTGGAAGGGGGCGAGGGGGTTTAGGCACTTCTCTGTCAGCATTTTCTCTCAGCAGCAGCAGCAGCTTCCTCCCATCTGAGTGACACTGGTGTGACCGCAAGGTCACATCAGCATCCTTCAGTGAGTAGAGAGCGTGCAACAGAGGAAAAGAGAAAAAGTTTCAGCAGGGTAAATTTGCAAATGGGAGGGGTGGCACACCAAGGGGTGAGGGGGATGCCACAGGAAGAGCTAAATTCTTGCCCCCCAACAAAAAATGTTGTGACGCCGTGCACTCAGCCCTATTTTGAACATGATACAGCTGTCAACTGAATGGCGGCTGTAACATTGTTCAAAATAATCTGAAACTAGAAAATTGCTAGTGGGAACAGAAGCCTATTTCCCTGTGCCCAATAGCTACAGGTTACGGTGGGTAAATTAGGATGCGGCTGCGGTGGGTATAAGGTTAGGGTTAGGATTTAAATGTTAGGCTGTGGGGCACAGACAGTTAGGGTTAGGGCTGAAGAAGGAGAAGGTTAAGGTTAGTTTGTGGAAAAGGGAGAGTTAGGGTTAGAGAAGGGTTAAAGGGTGGGTTTGCTAAAAAAAATTTACCTATTAGCAGATGACACTTTACATTGCACCCGCTTCAACAATGGAGACTGTCAGCAATTCCTGGCCACCTCCATTCAGCTGCCATATGATAGTCTTTCACAAAAAAGACCATCGTACCGGCAAACCACATCCAGGTACTCTGCATACAGGAATGTGATGCTACACACTAATGTTATTTCTTCAGTGCAATAAGGAAGGTGCAGTGTAATCTGTAGTTTTCCTGTTAGTAGGCAGGTGGCGCTGTTCAGACATGCACTTCAATAAAATGACTAATTCATTTTTTACAACACATAATGTAGTCAGTATAACATCTCTATAGTCACTATATATTATTCCAGTGTATTTTAATTTCATTGAAGAGGTAGATGAATGGTGTTTACATGTTTAATGTATTCTTTTACAGCGCTGTTCTAAGAGCACAGAGCAAATGGTAAAAGAAAGAGACAGACATTAGTTTTTCGAAATAACATTGTATTATGTAAGTGTGGAAGTCAAATATATATTTTCTCAACACTCAGATGGAAACACAAAAAAGTGTGTCCTGTGCATGCACACTGTAATACAAAACTGGAATTCATCTTGCAAAATGCTTTATATAGGAGCAGATTATTTCACTTTAGACCGGATACAGTTTGAAAATAAGTGAAAACTAGTGGAACTTGGGCAAAACCATGTTTAAATTTCAAGGGGAGAATTCATTTTATTCTTTGCATGCAGGGAGAATACTTTGCTTTTAGTTTATTGCACACATATACTGACATATACTGACATATAGGGGCTGATTTAGAGTTTGGGAGTAAGAGTAAAAAAGGTGTAAGTGTACAGCTCAGCTATACTATTTTGCAAAGTAAGGAGTGCTAATTAATCTTAATCTTTTACATGCAGGCAAAATACTCAAATACTGCATAGCTTTATGTTTAATCTATAAAATAGATGAATAGATAAAATTTCACCTCTCAAACATAATTTTGCTTTTACAATTTAAATGTGTCTCCCCTTGCAGTACAACATGGTATTCTCAGATCTACACTTGCACCTAAATAAAGGTGTAAGTGCAGCTCTGAATCAGCCCCATAATGACCTGCTTTACCTTTACACTGTTATTTAGACTTCAACTATTGGGGGCTGATTCAGAGATGCACTTACACCTTTTTTTAGGTGGAAGTGTACAGCTCGGCTAAACCATTTTACACATAGAACATAGAAATCCACCTCCTAATTTTAATTCTGATTTTACAATTTAAATCTTCCTCCCCTTGCAATTCAACATGGTATTGCTCAGGTCTACACTTGCACCTAAAAAAAGGTGGAAGTGCAACTCTGAATCAGCCCCTCTGTCTGGATCCTACCTTACGAGGGAGGTGCAATCAGTACTGAGGGAAATGTTTGCTATTACCTACTTTCAGTTTTCCCACTCGTGATAACTTAAAATGAAGGTGATTTGTAAGTCTTGATTGGCACACAGAGCTGTAGGAAGACTAACTGCTCTGAATTCTGGATAGGGTGCAATAATGGGCATCGAGACGAGAGGGTTATTTGCCCCACCCCCACATGTAAAGGGTAGCTATTTAGGGGGGAGGAGGGGTGTTCTGTAAGTTTGGCCACAGGCAGACTCACCAGTGATCTACTTGTGATACTACCCTGCTCCCCCCTAGGACAGTGCGCCCTTTACATATGGGACATGGGCAGCTTTTAAATCCCCAGTCAGAGATAACAGTGACTGCCGGGTTTATGTTCTTCTTCACTGAAAATCAGTGTGTCAATTAAGAACAGTTTAAGCCTACCAGTCGCTGTTAGCTCCAGAGGAATAAGGAGAAGGTATTCAGTGCTGCAATCAGTTCTGGTCATTTGACACACACTTTGATAGTAAGTTACTCAGATAAGTATGTCATGTGACATGACTGCAGGGCTGAGGACCTTCTCCTTCTACTCTTGCACTGAAGGTGGCTAGACCTTCTCCTTCTACTCTTGCACTGAAGGTGGCTATTAAGGTATATTTTATTATTTTTCTTAATATATTTAGTATTAATTTGCCCCAAAACAATTTTTTTTTAAATCTTGCCACAACAACCTATAATATTCTTTTGCCTCTGGTCGTGACTGGAAAGGATGAATGCACGCACAACACAAGTGCAACCAAAATGTAATGCAAACTCACAAAATTAGGGGAAAATCTTACTGTAGGATCTGGTTCATTATGCCTGTATTTTTATGTACTTGATAGATCTCTATCATTTTATCATAAATAAATTGGAATAAATAGAATGGTATAGGGTGAAATAGCTCACACTCTATAGGATATTGAGATACATAAGGGCTAGTGCTCTATATCACACAAAGGACCAGTCTGCTTGCATGGTAAAAGTGCACAGTGCTTCTGTATGATCTAGTCACAGAGCAGTGTTAGTAGCAGAACAGAGGGGACAAATGTCAGGAAGTAGGTTGAGGAATTTGGTAAGTTTGTCTGAAGAGATGAGTTTTAAGGGGTGTGGGTCCCCGTAGCAAACAGTCCTATTTTGATAGGGTCGTTCGCTCCCAGCCATTTCCGAACTGGCTGGGATATCGATTGCTTATGCCTCGATGAGGCATAGCAATCAAACCTTGGAGCACCGAACACGGTACTCCAAAATGGTAAGCAACCCCACTCCCTAACTCTAAGTCACCCCCCCACACAGCCTAACCCTAAGTCACCCCCCTCTCAGCCTAAACCTAAGTCTCCCTCTCAGCCTAACCCTAAGTCTCGAATCGCATACTCACCCATTATTTTAAAAAAATCTGCGGTGTATCATATTCAAAATAGGGACAGCTGAAAAGCATCTTTCGGCTGTCCCTATTTAGCAATGTGAAACATTGCAGCAGGGACTCGGAACGGTTTTAAGGGAGCACTTGCTTGGAGAGTAGAGGATTGTCTTAGTTGGTGAAGAAGGTTATTCCAGAGAGTGGGTGCAGCCCGGGAGAAGTCCTGTAACCAGGAATCAGAGCATTTATTTAGTGTAGAGGAGAGCCATATATCCTGTGAACATCTGAGAGTACGAGCTGATGTGTATCTTGAGATGAGTGAGGATATGTATGCAGGTGCAATCTTGTTGATGGCTTTGTAGCTTAGCAAAATAATTTTGTATCTCTGATCTGTAAAATACAGGTAATTAATGTAGAGACTGATAGAATGGAGTATCTCTTGTAGAGCGTTTAGCAAGGAAAATCAGTCCAGCATGCAATATGGACTGTAGTGGGGTAATTCTATAATGTGGGGGTCCAATAAGGAGAGAGTTACAATAATCAATGCGGGAGATGATTAGTGCATGAATGAGAGTTTTAGCAGTGTCTTGTGTAAGATATTTGCATATTCTGGAAATGTTTTTTAGATGTATGTAACAGGATTTAGAAACAGATTGTATGTGGGGAAGAAAGGACAGTTCAAGGTCCAGGATAACACCTAAGGAGTAGGGATAATTTCAGTGTTGTCAACAGAGATGGAGAGACCGGGTGGATTACTTTTATTAGCAGGAGGAAATATTATTAGTTCAGTTTTAGATAGATTAAGTTTGAGGTGGCGGGAGGACATCCACGATGAAATGGCAGAGAGACATTCAGTTACATGGGCCAATACAGAAGGTGAGAGGTCAGGGGTGGATAGGTAGATTTGCATATCATCTGCATAGAGATGATACTGAAAACCAAATTACTTTATTAGCTGTTCAAGAGAAGTTGTATCAAATGACCTATGAAAATTAGGACTGGTGGCACTTTTGGTATATTTATATTCCATATGTACTACAGGTCATATGCTATAAGTTAAAGCTGCCTCAAGTATTCTGGTAAATTCATCTAACAATTTATATATAACTGTGAAATTATAATACCAAAGTCACTCACCCCAAGATAATGGCCATCAATGAACACAACAGGAAGTGACTGGATTTCTGAGACTCGGCGGCATCTCTCATCGAGTTCTTTTCCGTAGTCACTGTTCAGGGCAACATTTTTCTCCTCAAACTTTACTCTGTGATTCTGGAATATTTTCCTCACCATTTCACACCTCTCAAATGTGTTTCTCACCACTCGCAGACTTGTGGTGTAAATCACTATGCGTCCATATTCCAGGGTGGTAGAGGACTGGGAGATTAAAAAAAAAAGGAACAAATTTAGAACCTCTGAATATCCCCCATATGTTTCAGACTGGATACAGAGTTTGAAAATAAGGGAAAACTACTGAAACTTTACAAGTGGAAAAAAAAACATGTTCAATTTCAGGGGGAGAATTCATTTTATTCTTTGCATGCAGGATACTTTTACTTTATAAAGATACTGACCAGCTTTACTTTCACACTGTTATTTAGACATGGGCTAGGAAAATCACCTTGTGTGAATGATATTTTTAGGGAGCCAGTCAGCAAGCTGAAAGGCTCCCTATCCCTGCAATAGACGCTGCGCCATATCTATGTACTAAGCTGCTCTGACAGCTTTGATGGTATAGTCCAGAGCTGTCAGATAAGCTTAGGACATAGATATGTAGCAGTACCATAGCCCTGGCCCCCCATCTTCTGCTAGGATTATCGGTCCCAGCAGAGGAGGTGTATGGTGTCAATAACAGAACATTTCCCTAACGAGAAATCGTCCCGTTTATCGGGACTCCCCCAGCTGTGACCGATAATCGTCCAATCTATGGCCAGCTTTACTCTGGATAGTTAGAACTACAAAAAACAGGTAATTTTGAGTTTAGGAGTAAGAGCAAAACAGGTGCAAGTGTACCTCTCGGCTAAACCATTTTGCAAAGTAAGGGGGGCTAGTTCATTTAAAATCTTTTGTATGCAGGAAAATACATCACTTTTGCACACAGAACTTATCTACATAGCTTTATGTTTAATCTACAAAATAGAGTTGAGCTAAGAAACTTTACGTCACAATTCTAATTATGCTTTTACATTTAAAATTTGCCTCCCCTTGCAGATCAACATGGTATTACTCAGGTCTACATTTGCACCTAAAGAAAGGTATAAGTTTATCTCTGGATCAGCCCCACCATCTGAAACACACAATTGGTTATGTATAGACAAATAGTTGGAGAGGTGTAATGCAGCAGCCTATACAGGTTTGCATGTTTCAAAGTTCAAAGTATATATTTTTTATAATGAAATTTAAAATTGGTTTGTGTGAGCTGTTTAATTATAAGCAAAATGATATCACCACTCAAGTACTTTATAATATAATGCGCTAGTACACGGAGGGAGTTTCTGCCTAATAGCCCCAGACAGTTAAGAACGAAAAAAAAAGGAATTCCGTGCAGTGCTATAATTAGAACACAAAGCTTATAGAGATAGACAAGTTTATTAAAACATCTAGTTAAATCAATTGTTAATAAAATGTTGCAATCCTCATCATATTAGTAGCAAAAAAAATTATCAATGTTATTGTAACGATAAAGCAACAAAAACTCCAGGAGCTGTATTGGAATAGTCACTTTGAAAGGAAATACATATGGTGTAAATTGCACTGATTCCAGTAAAGTCTGGCTCTTTAGGGTATATTCCCAATTTGATTCTTTATAGCGCTAGTGAGAATTAGACAAATGCTGAAGTAATTGAGACCGGCCGACCATCTTACCCCTTTGAGGTCAGAGTCTATGAATCACCTGAATGTGCGGGACAGAGGAGGCATTCAAGGTGCTGGAAGCAGACCGCGTAGATCACCGGAGGGTCACTCGAGCGTGCTGCAAATCGGCCGAAGGCTCAAGATCCCGATGGTATAGCAATGCAGGTAACTCAATATTGTTTAGATCCCGTTGGAGTAACTTCCGAATAGGTAATGCACTTGCAGTCTAATTATCACCACGAGTAGAACAGCATTAATGGAGCATGAGAATATAAGTCCTTAACGCGTTTCACGGCTATGGCAAGCCATTTCATCAGAAGGTTGTGGGAGGAGTAAGGGAGACAGCCTTTAAATAGGTATCCCTGCATACGGTCCTTATCCCAGGTGTTTGCAACCACTTAATTAAGAGTAAATATTTACAAGTTTTAAAAGAAATTAAGTATATAGTCTAAAGCAAGCTATGTGTTCTAAACATTAAAAACATAATCAACAAAACAAAAACAAAAACATATAACATAAATAATAAATATTAAATAATTAGTTGTTTAACCATTAAAAAAAGTTTCGTTTGGATAGTCTTCTTAAAGAGACATGTCCACATAGTATAATGAGGTCTCAGAGATAATAGGTTTATTCATTCAAGTGTAATGACCCCACAAAAAAGAGGCCCAAATTCCATTTGATTTTAATTTACTATTGAACCCAATGATCTAAGAATTCTCTACTGGCATTAATTTTGCACATCTCAAACATAAAAACAATAAGTCCCAAAAATACCCAAATGGATTTAGATATGATAATAAAAGAGAAGAGAATGTGTAATCTTGTATATAATACACGGTTAAATTAAATGATGACAGTATACAATTTGGTTTGTCTCGACTATAAAAGAACTTGAATCATTTGTGTTGCTTTATCGTTACAATAACATTGCAAATTTTTTTGCTACTAATATGATGAGGATTGCAACATTTTATTAACAATTGATTTAACTAGATGTTTTAATAAACTTGTCTATTTCTATAAGCTGTGTGTTCTAATTGTAGCGCTGCACGGAATTCCTTTTTTTCGTGTTTAATTATAATAAAGACTCTAAACATAATTAAAATGTATGTATTTATTTTTTTAAGCAATAAAAACAATTCCCTAAAAATGTAACTATATATAAAATATTGCCAGAGAAAAATGTTTGACAATGTGCTGCTATTCAACCAAATATATAAATAAATATTTTTCTTTCTGCCTGCTGAGACTTTCTTTTCCCTAATAACAATCACTATTGCTGCAATTGAAACACTGAATACCACTTTAAGATGTCGTTAACTTGATGTAGCATGCCATAAACATACTGTTATTTTACCATGCAAGTCTTCTGAATGCGTCCCATTCTCCAGCACCATTATTTCTATCTGTGTGAATAGCACTGTGAACATAGCCTGTATATATATGTATACAAGATGGTGCTTGCTGAAATCAATTATTAAATTAATTTAGAGCAGGTGGAAGAAAGGTATAGAGAAATCTACAAAATTCTAAAATCTAAAAAGTCACCCCAGCACTCTGCCATTGACCAATAACTAACCATGACATTCTATCTTTAAAATAAAATGCAGAGAAATTTGCTAATACATAATAATACATAATACATACATACATGCAAATATATGCTAAGCCACCAATCTCTTACGAGGCTTCTCTGTTTTGGTCCTAATACTGTCAGTCCCAACTTTGGGTCATATATCATGTATTTTTAAATTGAGAGCATAACTCATCCCAGTGGTCCCCGAGTTTCCAAAATAGCTACTATGGAGCAACACCCCTCTCAGCTCTCAGCTGCTATCCCAGATATGCTTTCAAACAAACACAACAAAGATGGTGTTTGCTTAAATCAGTTGATAAATTAATCTAGAGCAGGTGCTATAAAGGTATGGGGAAATCTACACATATTCAAAAACCACCCAACACTCTTACATTAACCAATAATTACCCATGTCATTCTATCTTTAAAATAAAACGCTAGATAGGTAGATATTTGTTATACACATTTGCAAATATATGATAAGCCACCAGCCACTTACAAGGCTTCTCTGTTATGGTGGTCCTAACTCTAACACTGTCAGAGTATATATATATTTAATGCAGTGAGTTTAAAACATGTTTTATTCTTTAATTATTCAGTTTAATAAATGTTATGTTTGTAGGGTTGTTAACTGCTAATTATCAATAGAGGCTTTTACTCATTCAAAATCTCCTCTATCAGTAACTAACACCAACCCCTGGAGCTGGTGCAGGATTTCAGGATTAAGCGCAGGTTAACGTGGCTGCTGCTGCGCTCGCAGCTAAACTAAAACTCTGAGGGCTCAATTTACTAAACTGTGTAAAAAGGAGAAGTGGAAATATTGCCCATGGCAATTAATCAGCAGATCTCACATCCCAGCTAGAATCTAACTGGTTACTATAGGCAACATCTCCTATTTTCCTTTTTCGCAGTTTAGTAAATCTAGCCCCAAATGTCTAACTGTAATATAATGGAACACTCCTTTGCACTAGCACAGAGCACACAGAAGAGAATACAGGTGGATCAGCCACTTTGCTTCTGCTTTCTTATACATGTAACCTTTGAGCACATGTGCAGTGCTAAAAATCGCTGTACTAAAACCTAAAAAAAAAAGTGTAATCCAGGATCAGCTGAGGAAATTGCCTTCCCTTCAATACAAGATGGTTTTGCCCGGGTGTAAAATTCCATGTGTAATCCTCTTTTTTTCAGTGTGGATCCAGTCCTTTAAGGCAAATTCTATACAAATGCATGAATTAAAGAATAGACAAAGGTTCGATATACATTTGTTTTTCCTTAGGAACCATTTCTCCATAATTCACCACTAGAGATCAATCTGATCTTTTCAATGTTGAATATTTTTAAACAAATTAAAAAACACATTTGCTTAGAAAGATAACAGATTCATTGGACAGAATAAAAAGTGTTTTTCAGTACAAGTGTAAATACAGTAAGTGGTATATAGTCAATATTTTAATAGATTAGAATTAATATTGGTTAGAATGTTAAATTTTAATCACACACTTAAAACAAACACATTTCCATCAGCTTTATTGATAGCTCTAGAAGAACAATATCCACCCAAAGCAATAATATTTAAAGCTCATCTTCATAAACACACTGCTGTTCCTGGTCTGGGTGTGGGTCTCCGATTAGAACGGCCCAATTTCGATAGGGCCGTTTGCAACTGGCTGGGATTTCGATTGCATATGCCTCGAGGAGACATTGCAATCGATCCACAGGGCACCGAGCTTTTGGTGCTCTGAAAAGTTAGTAAAAATAGTCCCCCACTCCTTTCCTTAATTCTTACCCTAACCCTCCCCTCTCATTACCCTAACCCTCCCTTCCTGGCAGCCTGACCCTAACCCACCATCTCTTGCAGCCTGACCCTAATCCTCCATCTTCCGGAGCCTGACTGTAACCCTCCCTCCCCTGCAGCCTGACCAGATTCTGGTCCTTTAATTCCCTGCCCCCTATGGTCACCTTCCAGTCCTGCAGCATCTGATCACTATAGCAGTGATGCGGAGACAGACTCCTACTGCTCTGCTATAGTGACAAGACCCTCTCCTGTGAGATTTTACACCTTATCATACATGCAAATGAGAGCAGATTTAAGCCTCGTCCCCTCACTGGAAAAGCTACACCCCCTTCATGGACACACATCCTGGATGTACTAATTTTCCATTAAAAAGTGTTGGAGGGTATGGAAAGATCATTTACATTCTACAGAATACAAATTCAACAAAACTGTTGTCATTTCCACATTTACTTTGTCATCAAAAATTTGTAGTGCTTAGAAAAGCAAATTTAAAATCATAGCAATTTAATTGTTATTACAAATTATTCAAATCTATTGAATAGGTCGGAGATAATTTTATTGACTTCAGTATGTTATACACAGAACTCTAGAAAGATCACTTAATTATGCCATAAACGATGGTTTACCACAGATTACAGTATGTTCATAGAGCAAACAGACAGGGCCCTAGGTATTGCGGGATACTTGACACATTTACTTTTTTTCACGCTGAAAACGGCGCTGTGTTGCCATAGCAACACATCCACAGTGCCTGGACGGAGCAGTCCGGGCACTGTGTATGTGACAATACAGTGTCCGAGAAGTAAAGGCCCCGCGCGGGGCCGCGGCAGCCAGTACCCTACGGTACCCTGACCAGCGGGGCCCTAGGCGGCTGCCTATACAGCCTATGCCATGTGCCGCCTATGCAAACAGATCGCAGAACCACATGGGTGCCTTAAAATATTGTCCGAGCAGCCACACATAAATTCTGTGCATCATTTGTGTTATAGAAATTTAACATTAACTATGTATCGGCTTTTAATAAATGTCCATTCTCTATGCAGGTAAATTGGAAAACCATTAGAGTTTGTGATATGCGCACACATCTGAGTGACCAGATCAGGAAGCAATCTATTCAACCAGACTTCCAATAAATGACACCAGGAGGGGCTTCATATTACCATGTAGTATAAGTGTGCAATCACACTGCATACCGATTCACACTTTCAATCCGCCACTATTTTAATTGTGTATGGATCAGAATCGAGGACAGTGGTTACCTAAGCATTGATTTGTGGCTACAGCAGGGACACACTGTGGGATTCCTGCTCATGCTGCATTTGGATTTTTGAAGGCAGCCCAATCCAATGCTTGGTTATTTGTTTTCATCTATAATCATTTGTAGAATGCATTGTCTGTTTAATCTTTGCAATTTAATTATTCACATTTTATTGAACGGTCTTATCTTGTGTTTGTAACTTATGTCTGTCCCAGCCAATCAAATATTGTGAACAAAATAAATATTCATACATTTATACAAACCCAAAGAAATTCTGCTCTTTGGGAAACTATTCCATTTCAACAGGAGCAAAGAAAAAAGTTCACAGCGTGCAGGCCAGATCCAGAATTAAGATATTCTTCTGACTTATGTAGGCTTCTGGAGGTCATATCTCCAGAAAGACATAAATACATTAGAGACTGTGCAAAGAAGAGCAACTAAAATGGTCCATGGCCTGTGTCACAAATCATACCAAGAAAGGCTAGAGGAACTAAACATGTATAGCTTGGAGCAGAGAAGGGAGAGGGGATATGATAGCGGATTTCAAATATCAAGGGTTGTGACTGGCTAGTGGAGGGTGGCATTTTTCAAAGGAAGAGGTCTAATAGAACACAAGGGCATGTGTGGCACCCCTGCACTTGCAGTCTAAAAGTGCAGGGTGTGCAAGGAGGTTTGACTGATTACAGGCAGCACGAGGGGAGAGAGAGCCGGCAGGCAGTCAGCTGGTGCGAGTAAACAGAGGCATGCGGTGACCCTGAGAAGCTTTGGGAAGAGTGGTGTGCGCAAGGCAGGTGGTTTGGAAGGAGAGTTTTGGCGAGCAGGTGGTATGAGTTAAGTGGCAGTTGGTGTGAGGAGACAGTGAAGGAAGGTGGTGTGTATGTGTGAGGGAGACCATCGGAGGTGTCGACAGGGGAAGAAACGGTAGCAATAACGAAGCAGCTGTGGAGAGATTGTTTAAGAAGCGTACAAATGAAAAAGTAGATGTGAAAAGAGTGTGAGAGACAGCAGTGATGGGAGGCAGTGAAGTAGGAGACAGCAGTGATATCGGGAGAGAGCCATGTTGATGACAGCGAGCCGGAGGGTGTATGGTGAAGTAAAGATTTGTGAGTGAGAGAGCTGAGGGTCGAAAGAGAGTGTGACCGACTTCAGTCAGCAGAGAGAAGGTGTTGAGAGCCGGGGAGTGTGTCAGAGATATCGGGGAAGCGGAGGAGGTGTTGTAACATATGGATAGAGCATTGGAGGCATTAGAGATAACGGAGCAGCTGAGAAGGAAGGTGCTGACAGGAGAGTGAACGGAGTTGGTGGTGTACTGGAGTAAGGAGAAGAAGGTTAAAGGCGGGCAGCTGTGGAGTTTAAAAGCAGAGCAACTAAGAGACAGAGTGACAATGGGCCGGATCCAGACCTAGTTAAGTGCATGAACTTATTTACTCCTGGGCTAAACCATGTTGATTGCAGGGGGAGTTAAGTTAATTGTATTCTTTGCAGGCAGGGAGATGTCTTAGAATTGCTTACAGATACTGACCAGCACTGGTATTTAGACTTGGGATAGGAAACATCACCTCTCAACTCTAATACTGTTTGCAACAGATGAAATATGACTCCCCTGCAATCACCATGGTTTAGCCCAGGAGTAACTAAGTTCAAGCACTTAACTAGGTCTGGATCAGGCCCAATGGCTTTAACATGGGAAATATAGTGCAGCAGAGTGGCTTAGATCTACAAGTTTGAGGAATTATCAGAACCAGGGCCGTTTCTAGGGGCGGCCGAGCCGTGCGATCTTAAAGACCGCATATACGCAATCTACGTATCGAAACGATACGTTGATTACGTACAATAGCTACTACGCATGCGCAGTAGCTATCTGTGGAAGCGTCTGTGGAAGACGGCTGTAGTTCTGGATCCGGGCCAATGATAGTAATTTATAGTTGGTAGAAAGTAGAAATTATAACAGTTTGTTAAAAGATACAATGTTGTGCCTCAGTTAAAGGTTTGCATAATATAAAAACTTATTGTCTAGTGCTGTATAAATTGCTGTATATTTATCGTGATAACCAGTACAATAACAGTCATAAATTCTGTTGTGGGATTGTATTAATTGCTATGTCAGAATTTTGAAGGATTTTATTGATCCTGTTTTGTAATACAGTAAAGTTTTCTGCTTACCCGAAGCATTCTAAAAAATATTTATTAAAACTAAATTTATTTTATTAAAACTGGTACAAGAGTGAGTCTGAGTTTTCTTGCATTGCTTACACCTCTCTGCAAACCACCAATACCATCAATTAAAAACCTGTAGCCCTTACCACCCGGGTATCACATATGAATATAAACTGGAGGGTGGTAGATTAAGAGGAAATGTGCGGAAAATGACTTCACTGACAGGGTGATAGATAAGTGGAATATTCTCCCATCTGAGGTGGTTGAGGTAACACAGTAGAACAGTGTACACATGCTTGGGATAAATATAATGATATCCTAAATCTCAAACTAAACTGAGGGTAAATAGGGTCTAGGGTTAGTATTGTTTTAAATAAACAACTGGGCAGACTGGATGGGCTATGTGGCTCTTATGTGTTGTCACTTTCTATGTTTCTATGTTACGTACATATGTCAGCTGTGAATTGGTACTGAGCATGCTCAGTAGCAATATTTCTGCATTAGATCGCAGCCACCACCAGATGCTTCGTTCTATGCGGAATTCCGCCTCTGCACAGGTGGCTGGCTGAGATACGCATGGTGGGTGGGTATAGGTATTTAAATTGCACTGTAAGGGCTTGGCTAAGCCTGTCTGTGCATGCAAAATACTTAAATTAGGGTCCTGGCTATGGAAAACTTAAATCTGGATCAGGTGCTGTATTATGAACAGTAAAAATGACATTATATATAATGAAAATTTTACAATACTATATCTTAAACTGCATAAAAAAGCAAAGTGTTAATAGACTGGAAACATGGGATTATAGTTGCTTAGTCATACTAGAGCATTATGGTTTCAGTGGTCAATCTAATTTTTTGGGTGCATTTGCAAATTAGTAATAGGGAAACTTGTAATGGAAATCTTTTGGCCATTAAATGTTTTTTTTTTGTGGTTAGAGACATTTTCTGACCTAGTAACCCTGAAACAGCAAAGCTAGGTGCTCCAACAAGGCAATGCTAAGGACTCCTCAGTCAATTCAGTCTCTACTAAAATGATTTTACCGGTTTGTTTGGATAAGTTTTTCTATTTTGAAATATTATCATGGGATTTACTGGTAGATAGTTAAGTTTTGCTAAAAAAATACTAGACTACACTAGTTTCAACCTGGGTAACCTATGGCTCAACCCACAGGTTCCAGCAGGCACTAATTGACATAGCTCATAACTGGCAATGCATGCTGGGAAAAGGAACTTTCGGATGTCCCTTTTTCAGAAATCAGATTTTCTGCCCGGAGATTGTAACCGGTAGCCTACGTAAATCAGCAGAATGTCTTAACTCTGGGTCTGGCCCAGAGGCTGTGAACTTTTTTCTTTCTTTTTAAGATGGTGAGGCCACCATCAATGTATACACAAAGTGGGTGGGGTGTGGAATGCAAATCAGTAAGGGCTTTCCCACAATGCTGCATTCGGTACGGGGCCCTTCAGCATCGGCACACTTAAGGAATACAGGATCGCTAGGCTTCGCTGCAGAGGCTAGTGTATGTCATTCAAACTAAATTATGGATCCAGTCCAATGAGAATTTCTACATTACAGAAATCAGCCTGCCTTAGGTGCCATTCCTGGAGTATCAATCCTGTTGAAAATTATACCTCATAACTTAAGGGCCGCCACACACTAGAGCGATTATTGGCCCGATCACCCAATTATCAGGTGATTGGGCAAATAATCGCTCTAGTTAGTGGCCAAGATCGTTTTTCCAAACGCCAGATAAACGCACCAGAAAAGCTCGGGTACGATTATTTTGTCTTTTGGAAAGTTTAATAAATATCGGGAGAAAGCTCCCAATATTTTAAGGGAGCCAATCAGCAAGCTGAATGGCTTCCTATCCCTGCAATAAACGCTGCTCCATATCTATGTACAAAGCTACTCTGTCAGCTTTGAATTATACCTTCACCGCTGCTGCAGATCTATGCACTATGCTGCTCTGACAGAGCAGCTTTGTACATAGCTCGGCAGCAGCGCCATAGAGAGCCCTGCCTTCCCCCTCCCTTCTTCTGCTAGAATTATCGATCCCAGCAGAGGAGGTGTATGGTGCCGATAACAGGACATTTCCCTTGTGAGAAATCATCCCGTTTATTGGGCCACCCCTGCTGGGACCGATAATCGCCCTAGTGTATGGCGGCCTTTACACTTGCACAAAGAAATCATCTTCTTATATGTGGACAGTTTTTACTAGTACTTTTACATCTGTCTTTTTTTTTTTTTCATGTCAAAGACCTGAAAATGAAACTCAGAATGTCAACTTCAACTGATGATTTATTGATCTTTCCATATTCAAAGACCCTGAAATGATTATAGATGGCTAAACAAATACCCATTTCAAATCATTACTGTAAGCCATGGAGGAAAATATGTGGAATGGACATGAGGGCTAAGTGTGTGCTAAGTTTACATGCATTTGATAAAGAAAGATTATAAAAGAAACATACAACAGTACATTGATGACATTATAATGATCCTCAGTTATGTTCATGAGGATGGAAGTCATTATATGCAATAATTAATATTTAAAACAATGATTGTAATGTCCATATAAAGTTCTTACAAATTAGAAAAGTATAGAAAACTGTCTTAACTCTATGGAATGAAGAGGCCCTACAGCACTAGTGACATTTATCAGTGTCAGTTAATGTTTATATATAACATATACATACAATCTGATTAAAGTAATTGATAACACAATTTTAACAAACAACTATTGTATTTTTATTTTTTTTATTAAAATAGGAATCTCAGTTTTATCTCTGTAACAACAGTTATTGCTTATATGTGGTACATATGAAAGATGCTATGATTGAAAAGATTTTATTAATCAATATAACATTTTTCTATTAAAGAAAACACATCAAATGTTGCAAAATAAATTTGCTATTTCATTTCAATATAAATATAGATTTTTTTGTAATCATGGTTTATACGTAATCCTTTTCTCTAAAATAGACTTTAATGAAATGCAAATACTCTGTTTCTTTTCTTTAGTATAGACTATTATGGAATGCAGATGCTCTCATCCAACACCAGCAGCTCAGATGCAAAACTAATATGCAATTTTACTGCAGGAATATTCAGTTATCCATGAAACAAATACTGTTACCATTTTTGTTGGGTATCACTGTATATCATTAGCCTGTCATTGGATAATGAGTCAACGTACACCAATAGTTCCCCCATAAAGTTGTTTTTTCAAACTTCAGGTGTGGTATACAAATGAATGTTTAAGTTGTAAATTAGATTGCTCTGAATCCAGAGACTGCAGATTTCACTGGGGTGCCCATGATTCCTTTATCAGAAGTGATCAGCCATATGGCACGTATTATCCTGGAGATAAGATGAAACTGCACACCAGAGTAATAAAATATTACATCCTGCCATAGTAGCTTACAATGCCACCCATGCCAGTTCTAGCACATTCTTTTGGATTCTCTTGCCTTGACTGGGTTGGTGGAACTCCCATGCATACACCTAATGCTGTGTGCAACCAACAGCTTTATATATTAGCCTCCTTCTGTGCCCCCTTATATGGATCAGCCTCCTTATGTGCCCCCTTGAATATATTAGCCTCCTTCTGTGCCCTCTTATATGAATCAGCCTCCTTATGTGCCCCCTTATATGGATCAGCCTCCTTATGTTACCCCTTTAAATATATTAGCCTCCTAATGTGCCCCCTTATATGGATCAGCCTTATGTGCCCCCTTAAATTAATTGGCCGCTTTCTGTGCCCCCTTAAATAACTATTTTTTTTTATTTAAAAAGCTATTAATTAATTAACTCACTTACCTCAGGGTTGCCGACTCTCCCGGAATGTCCGGGAGACTCCCGAAATTCGGGCAGCACTCCCGGTATCCCGGGAGAGCCAGCAAATCTCCCGCAAGTGACTTGAGGCCTGTGGTTTCACTGAAACCACGGCCTCAAGTCCAGCCCCCCTGCCTAGCAACACTAGTTTACTAGTGTTGCTAGGCACAGGAAGGGACTTGATGACGCAATTTGCGGCACCAAGCCCCATCCCGACCCCTAATTTAAGTAAAAACGGGGCCGTATGAGCCAGGGGGCGGAGCCTAATGACACGATTTGCATCTCCCAGAGAGAAGCTGCCAAAAGTCGGCAACCATGACTTACCTTCTCCCTTCTTACTCTTTCCTCTGTGGTGCAGCCAGTTCCCGTATGAATAGTACGAGTATACAGAGCTCCTACGGGAGCCATGTAGGACCAACACTATTGCAATGAATAATACTACCTTATAGCGCTATACAGTGGAAATAATTTGGTCCTACAGGGCTCCCGTAGGAGTCCTGTATAACCAGTGCTATTCATCTGAATGATGCCGGCCACATCTGTTATGCCGACGTCTGTGTGAGCCGTGGTGTATGTGACCGCGGCTCAGGGGAGGGCTGTGGTACCTCATCTAGGTACCGCATGGCTCGCCCTCCCCTAGAAATGGCCCTGGCACCTGGAGTGAGGCAGCTTTGGACAGGTCAAGATT
Source organism: Limnodynastes dumerilii (assembly GCA_011038615.1). Taxonomy (NCBI): domain Eukaryota; kingdom Metazoa; phylum Chordata; class Amphibia; order Anura; family Limnodynastidae; genus Limnodynastes; species Limnodynastes dumerilii. The sequence goes on along the minus strand of WWET01001111.1, from coordinate 397,750 downwards.
GCTCTCCAGAAGATTGACAACAATTACCTGGATCCTGCTGACTCTGAGCAATGTTACTCTTATGTTCTGCAAATCAACTTCCTGTGAATTAAAACACATGCCAACAACCGTATAACTTTAGCTAATTTACATTTGTGTTTATAAAATATATTTTTTATATCGAGTTTTATAATGTAATGTATCAAACACATTTTGCATTTGCCACAAAATAAACAATGTTGATTGCAGGGGGAGTCAAGGTAATTGTATTCTTTGCATGCAGGGATATATCTTTGAATTGCTTACTGCACACAGATACTGACCAGCTTTACTATCACACTGTTATTTAGACTTGGGATAGGAAACATCACCTCTCAACACTAATACTGTTTCCAACAGATGAAATATGACTCCCCTACAATCAACATGGTTTAGCCCAGGAGTAACTTTCCTCTCTTATTTTCAATCTCTGAATCAGGTCCAGAATCATAAGCCAGTGGGTTGAATGACCTAATATTGACCTTCGAATATGCAGGGAGGTTTCTGAGTACTCTGAAACCCCCCTGATCAGTGTTGGCAGGTGCCCTATCTGCAGCTCCGACCAGAGGATGGCTCTTATGGTGAGCGCAGAATAGAGAGTTGCTGTCAGTGCCACAGTGTGCATTGAAGGAGGTAACAGTGGTTTCCCAGACCTCATTGTTGGTAGGAGGGAGCTCACTGTGTGGCCCTTTTTCAATGACTCCAGCAGCCTACCACTCTCCGCCATTTTGGCCTTTGGACCTTGTTGGATGTTACCCTATTGTTGCAAAGGAACCCTCATAACAGTTCAAGCTTCAGGGCCCCAGAAATGTAGGTCCACCACTTATAGTCATGTATATGCTTGTGTGTTGAGGGGTTCCAATGGCAGTTGCCTTCATTTCACAACCAACTTTGAAAGCATTCCAATGCGTTTTATTATGAATGTTTCCATCTTGCTGGCGTAAGGTTGGGTTACATGTTTCAGTGTAGGACATTATAGCAGGGAAATGCTAATTTGAAGGCATTTTCAAATGAATTGGTGAGTATTAGCTCATGAATATTTACAAAGACAGACAACATATGTTACACTGAACCTGATGAATTACCATATCACTATGTGTTGGCTTCCTTCCTGCTGTCTCAGATAAATAGCTACATAAATAATATATTTGTGAAGAGCCTTATTTAGTTTGAGATCCCTTTTATGTAAGTGGTCTCTTGTACCTTAGAAAGCAGAATCTAGAAAACCAGATAACAAACCATTAGCCAAATACAAAAAATGTTCAGTGTCTATATGTGAAATATTGCTGCTACGGATATGGTTTATTTACAGCACATCATAATGTATTTTTTATGAAGCTCGACTACAGCTTCTCTGGAGAGTTGAATGCATTATGTGCAATATGTTACATAATATGTAGTTACATAAAATGTGGATGACATAAAAAACATTCCAGGCTTCAAACAGTATAATTGTCAAGACATGAGAAATGTTCATACAGTGAGAGAATTTCACAATGATTTGGTGTAGAGCTGGATGAACTCTGGGTAAAACAATGCAATTACTCTGAGATTCCTGTACTGGATGCTACACATGGATAAGCACGCAATGTGAAAGGCATCTACTACACCAGCTTCCCTTTACAGCATGTTACATTTTATGCATGACATGGTGCATGAGATGATGGTGATCCTCATCATTATGATTGGTGGTATAATGTATCATGTAGATCAGGCATAGGCAACCTGCAATAAGCCAATCAGCAATGGCTATACTGTTTGAGTATGCTGGTAGTTGTATTTTCAGAGGTTTCCTATGGCTGGTGTGGATTATAAAAATTAATAAACATCTCGATATGTTGTGTAAAAATATATGTTTACAGCATGTGTTTTCATCAAATGCATCAGCATGAGGTCCTACCAAACCAGCAAACTATAACACGCTAAGATTGTTCCCACTATAAATTAAATTGAATGCTGTCTTAAAGCATAAAGGCATACGAGGTATGTCTATTAAATAACCAGACTGATTAAATAACTCACTTTTATTTATTGGTATTACAAATGTAATGCTTTTCCCCTTCAGAATACTCGCCATTTGCACTAATACATCGCTGTAGTCTTGAA
>WWET01001111.1:356828-377061 GCA_011038615.1 Limnodynastes dumerilii | reverse complement strand
TGCCTCACCCTGCCTATATTCCTTAACTCCAGCGTCCATACGAACTTCATACTATAAACACGCCCCTTTGTCGGTAAAAACGCAAAGTATACGGGCGCCCGTATCGCCGCTAAAAGCAGTGTTTTACTACCGGAAGTTGTCACTAGGCGCATGCGCGGTTCATTTTTTCTGCTGAATTTACGCTTACGATCAGCGTTAGCTTGCAAGCGTGCGTTGTTCTGGATCAGGCCCAATGTCTCATCCGTGCCTCACAAATTAATTTCACCTTAGAACACATACATCTAAAGTCGCTCCTGAACTTCCATAGAACCACAAAAATGTCTGGAAAAATCTACTATGTGGGCTTCACATATTTTTAGTTTATTGGCTTTTTGGTTTCCCAAAGATAAATGAAGATGTAGTTTATACTGAGAGCAATCATTTGAAAAAACTTGCTCTGTGATGTCAGGCAGAACACATCCACTTGATAAACTGCAGTTTGATCTTCACTTTCACCACAGTTGCAGTGTGATATTTAAGCATCAGTGGTTGCCACTATCAGGCACATCAAAAGACTCATTCCCACTGACATGTTATTTCCGCAGCTCGGCAGGACATTTGTATATGACAGCGTGTAGAAAAAAATTCATCGCTTCGCTACTCTGCTTATCATTTCCTCCCAGTATGAATAGCAGATTCACATGCAGGATGTGTTTCCTTTCTCTGCGATGGTATTTGGCAATGAGGAGTGTAAATTTTATATTTTGGAAGATAAAACAAGACAGTAGGTTGTAGTTATTTTTGGCTATTTATTGTATTTTTGGTTTGCTAATACAGATTAGACTATATCTTGGCGAAATCTCACAATTCATTGGTCTGTTTGTTTGTTTGTCTGGTTATGCATTTGGACACCCCTGCACCAATAGGGATTGAACCAACAATAAGTGATCCTGCCCAGATTATTGGTGTGCTAGGTTCCCAGTCAGACCTCCAGCTGTTGTACATTGGACAGAACGCTGACCCGGGGAACCTGTTCTGGGTCTTCCACTGGTTGGATTTGGACAAAAGTTTTATTTAAAAAAAAGACCATCCTCTGCATATAGCATTGACAGCATTTTTAGCATAACTCCCAACTGTCCCTGTTTACTGTCCTGTTCATGGGCCGCAAGGTGGGTGGGGCTTATGCAAAAGAGAGTGTGGTTAACTCAACAAATAAGGTGAGTTAAATGATGGCTTAAATCTTGAGAGTACCTGCTTCTCTCATGGTAAGCTGTATGTTGCATGTTCCAGAGTTAGCAAAGGTAAGAACATATACGCCTTGGGACCTGGGGCCTGATCCAGAGCTACGGCCGCCGTTGCTAGTACGGCGGCTGTAAGCGTTATGCGCATGCGTAGATCGGGAGTCCATAGTAGCGCCATAGGGATGCTGGAGGGGATGTCCCCCAGCGTCCCTACGCTGAACTTAGTGTAGGGGGGCGGGGGGAGGGAGGGTAATGAGACTGGGAGGGCGGCGTTAACGTACTAACGCCACCGTCCCAGCGTATCATCTCTCCCTTACGCTGGCTGAAGTTAGCGCCGCCGTTCCAGCGAATCAACTCTCCCTTACGTCGGCTGAAGTTAGGGTAGCATTCATCCGGCGGAAGGGAGAGTTAATACACTCCTACAAGGGGGAGTGTTGGGCCAGAGCAGCGATGTTACGCTGAGCGCTACAGCGCTCAGTGTAACATCGTAGCTCTGGATCAGGCCCCTGGTGAGAAAACAAGAAATACTTTATATCCAAACACCTAGAAATAGCAACATTGATAAACAGAAGGAAAACTTTCAACCCATCTTGCAATGGAAAAGTGTTTATAAAACTGAATAGAAAGGAAAGCTGGAGATAAGGGCTACTGGCAACACCCCAAAAACCACACTGTGGAGCCACTACATGGGTGTAATAGCATAGCTGCTTAATTAATAAATGAATTGCTAAATTGCTAAATGAATAACTTGGGACTGGCTTCAGACTCAGCTGCGGAGGATATCGTACGGAATTTGTGATTCACAAGTCCGCTTGTAGGAGAGAAGGACACTCCCCCTGGTATACTACATGCAAATTGTGTATCCACCAGCAGGGACCCTTTCATGAGGGATACTGCATCGGACGTAAGGACTTACCGCTGACTTAATGTATGATTTGCATGCCTCTGCTCACCCTCCATACATAACTCCTATGCATGGAGGGGGGGGGGCTCTGATCTGTACAGAGTTCAGCATTGGTGGCCTGTACTCCATTGCGGATATAATACTACATGTGCAGTACCATAATGAAGACTTCCGTATGTGGCGTATGGAAGTCTGCAGAATTTGTTATGAATACAGTCCTTGAAGATTTAAACACGGACAATGCTGGGTTCTTCAGCTAATTGCAAATAATTATCAGGAAGAAAACCTTGTCCAATCATGTAGTAAATTTTGTTATTTAAGTTTAACAATTTCAAACTTGTGTGCATACAAGTGTGTATAACATTTTACCTTACAACATGTCCATTTCATTAATCAATATTTCAATAATAATTATGGGCCTGATCCACATCTAAGATATCCAGCTGACTTCTGTCCACTAAGGACCTGATTCAGAGATTGAATATAAGAAAGGAAAGTTACTCTTGGGCAAAACCATGTTGTTTCAGGGGGAGTCAAGTTAATTGTATTCTTTGCATGCAGAGATATATCTTTGAATTGCTTACTGCACAGGGATAGTGCCAAGCTTTACTATCACACTGTTATTTAGACTTAGCGTTTAGATGCCAGCCAGCAGCATAAAATCGGCTTAAAAGCCGATCTGCGCATGCGCTATGCAGATGTTGCCCGGCGTAGCTACGGCACCACCCGATCGTTGATCGGGCGTCCATAGCAGCGCCGTAGTAATGCTGGAGGGGGCATTCAGGTTAGTTTAGGTGGGAGGGGGGAGTTAGTTTAATGAGGGAGGGAGGGAGGGAGGGGTTAGCGGGCATACACTCCTGTGCGAGCTTATTTTCCCTTGCTTAGGCCCGCCGAAGTTAGGGTAGCCTTCAGCTGGCGTAAGCGAGGGAAAATACATTCGCACAGGGGGGAGTGTAGTGTAGGTGGGCGGGGGGAGTTAGTTTAATGAGGGAGGGAGGGGTTAGCGGGCATACACTCCTGTGTTACCGTATTTTCCCTTGTTAGGGTAGCCTTCAGCCAGCGTAAGGGGGAGGGGGAGGGATAGTGTCGGGCAGAGTGCACGCCGATACGCTGTGCTTTACTAAGCAAGGCGTATCGGCATAGGAATGGATCAGGCCCTTAGGGCCGTATTCAGAGAACTGTATTTGCGAGAAGTTCCGTGCGTATTTTTAGGGACGTTTCAAATGCGCATGCGTAGTAACTAAATTTACGCTATCTACGTTCAATTTCCGCACGGAAGTCCATTAGGCACGGACTTGTGAATCGCACGTGGGAAGATCCGTACGGAGGGGAATGTTTATAATCCGTCCGGAGAAAGATGCGTGTAAGTGGGTGGGGGGCATTTAAATGACCATTTGAAGGCGAGGTGAAGGCGCGGTTAGGTGGATACAAACGTACGGCAGCAAAATGCGCACGGCACTGCCCACTTAAGTGTACGGGTGGGTCGAGACCCTCATGCAAAGTCACCGTGCCCTGTCCATGTGAGGGGAGTGTCATAGGTGTTACCTTGCTACGTCCGTGCAAATATTTGCGAACTTTTCGCGGATGGTTCAGGCCCTTATTTTTAATCTCTGAATCAGGTCCCTAGCATGGAAGGCATCTGAATATTGGTACTGTGCATGTGCTTCTGCAAAGGGACAGGGCCACCCACCATCCGCATGAGATACACATGGTGGCTGGTGCTAGGCATGCGTACAACCTTCAAAACAGGAATTATGAGCGAGCTGCACGTAATTCCCCTGTCAGACGTTCTTCAGGCCGTTCCATTGACACTGCAACTAGATTTGAGGTTGTTTATTGCAATAAACCGAATGCTGGGCTCACTGTCCAACCTGCACTGGTGATGAGTTCATTGCACAGAGTATATGACTATTTTCATCCTGCTTTACCTGCACCACTAGGAACCACACAACCATTGTCATTGACACCCACAGAACCTGTGTCACTTGGACTATCACCACAGGCATCCTCAGCACTTATACCCAAAGCAGTGGCACTTATTTGGCCCAAAGCACCTGTGCCATCAACCCTGTGACCCACAACAGCAGCATTCCTGGCACCCCTTGTACCCTCAGCAGTGGAACCTCTGGCACCACCCATAGAACCACCATCATCACAAAAGCAGCACCATGTTCACAATCACATTCACAACCTCTACCACCTGCTCCAGCACAGGACTAACCACGATGTTCATGACAAGCACTGCTTTCACAAAAACCATCACCTTCATGAGAACCACCGCCTGCACAAGGACCACCACATTCTTGTGGAATACTCACCTGTTCAGCGTTGGAGTCCTGGGAGTGGTGGTGGCTTGGCATAGTTGTGTCGCTTCTCCATGGCTTCTTGGCAGGATAGATTCACCAGATACCAATGGGGAAGCAATACGTCAGCATGGGAAATCACCGTTAGCCAGGATATGCCAGTGGTGACGGACCATTAAGCTGAAGAGCACAATGGGCCTGATCCTGAACTACAGCTGACAGGGGACTTACGCAATTCATTTGCGTAAGTCCCCTGTCTGGGAGCATGCGCACTCCAGGTGTTCCCTGTGCATAAGTACTAATGTACGTAATGTACTGTATGTACGTTAGTACTTACAATGAAGGGGCAAACCCTTCATTTACGATGGCTGTATCCTTGCCATACAGCCACCAACAGCAGAGAGTGCAGGGGGGTGCACTCCTCGCTACGGAAGCATTCCTACGGACCCTCCCCAATAGGCCTTAGGTGTAAAAGGCACCGGAATAGGGATTTGGAGTACAGGCTAAAGAAGTAACCTAAACCTCTAGTAGAGTTATACTATTCCTAGATTGTTTGGTGTTTCTAGTTTATAACAGTTAAGTTTTAGGAGGGGTTGTGCCCTGTAGAGAGGGAATAAGATGCTGAATTCAAGGCTAGACTGCTTGTGGTTCCCTACAGGCTCTGACCTCCAGAAGAACAGAGGCGAAAACAGGTAGCTGGTAATCCAGCAGACATTCCGGCTTCTGTTGGTTGAATCAGACGTCAACGCAGTGCAACGAACTACAGGATTGGATAGGAACCTTGCGGGAAGGATGGGTCTGTTTTGTGTTCTAGGATGCCAGTACTTTCACACAAAACACTACCAAGTACTACTGTCATCCTATACCTATTGTATTGCATTTGGATGTCTAAATGCGACCCTAAGGTTCTGAACAAGGTCGTAGAGTGTGATCTCTCAGCAGTCCTCTTGGCTTAGACGTCACCTGTGGCTACTGCAAATGTTTTGCCATAAATTGTCTAAACTTACTTCTACATATGGGTATGAATGCAATTACTTACGGTCCCCTTTACTGCATATTGACTACGCACCTTCACCCTTCAGAACACAAGCGCTTGTGCAGTGACTTGTTTCTGGGTCTGGAGTCCATGCAGTTGCGTGCACAACTTTTAAGAGCATGAGCAATGGAAAAGAAGCCACAGACGATATCAGATGTAGGTTCAGGTCTGGATTGGGCATCAAGTGAGCGTGTGGAGAACTCACCGAAATGATATAAAGCACTGTGTAAATAAAGTAGGTGTGTAGGGTGACCCAACCCAGGGTAATGTACAGGTGGGGTGTATATGTTCAACCTTCGCTTTATTTAAAATACAGTTGCACCCGCCTTACATGTACTAGTAATGATGAAGATACTAATAATGATGATGTACTCGCAACAGAAACTGGCCATTCTGTCTTGAACAAGATGCATGTGGCTGTGGATACAACAGCAGTTATGTACATCTGGCACACATTTGCTTTTAGCAGCAGAAAACTTCTCACAACTCTGCATGAGTTTCTGTATCTCTCTACCTGAGAAAATAATTGTGCCCATATTAGAGAACAGAACGTGGGGCATTTTTTTCATGAACCCATTCAGTTCCAGCCCTGGGAAACCTATGACATTAAAGCCTACAGTTAGATATTAAAGTAAAGCAAAGCAATAAAAATTAACAGATGAGGAAACATTAACTACACAAGTAAAAATACATGTTACATAAAAAGCTTAGGGAAAACGGGCCTTGCTTTGCCACAACTTCAGCCCCTCCAGTACATGGTTAAATACTGGCACCCCCACCACTGAATAAAGACATGTAGTTATGGTTGACATTATTGTATATTTGTATTTAAAGGGAGGAGTTTGGAGGCAGAAATAGAACCAAACTTAAACTGACTGAACCACAATATGGAGGAGCAGCACCTACAAACTCCTTGAGGGCACTACCATTCTGCTATGCAGGGTTGTTTGTTCTAATGGCTAAGGAGATAGTCCTGCGGTGCAAGCAGGGAACTCCTGCAAAGCCTTGGATGGAGGGTTGAATTTAATTATTGCTGTGGTCTGGAGCCAGCTAGACATGCTTACCATTCAAAATACACCCTCCACCTTCAGGACCAGATTAACAATGGGGCTAATGGGACACCAGTCCCAGCCCTCCTTCTGAAAATAAGCCCCCACACACTGCAGTGCATAAGGATGAATATCAGGAATGGACATTCCCCTTCAAAGCATACTATATAGTGTGGGCCCTTGATCATTTTCAGCCCCAGGCCTACATGGCCCTCAATCTGGCTCTGTCCACCTTACTATTACCAAGACATGCTGCCCCGCCAAAGCCAGGAAACTACCCAACCTCTCCCATTGTCACACAACCTGAAAGAATCTATAAATACAACCATAAAACTCTTAACGCTCTTCTCGTTGAGGTAGACTCCATCGTCGCTGTAAAAGTGAATAGCCAAGTAAGCAATGTGTGTGCTTTATACAGTTGGCGTCTGACCCATAAACCTAATGTTGCATTAACTATTTTTCGGTTAAAGCCCAAAGCAATTGTGTATTGGAGTGCAGTCTAACCTGAGTGTAGACCTGCGTCAGCCTTACTGAGAAGATGGAAGCTTGATTGCATCGCTGGAGTTCTTCCCATTCTCTTTCTTGGGGGCAATCAGTTAATTCTAAAGGCCACATAAAAGCCGAAGGAATGCCCCACCTGAAACAGCTGTTTCTCGCAATCCTTTTATTGCGTCCTTTAAACAACCAATAATGTCCATTAATCTCTACTTGTTAATTAAACTTCTAATGTTTGTGTCTCCGCCGCATTCTACAATTCAGCTGCCAATTGCTGGCAGGATGCATCCAGTTGTAGTGCGATGGTCTTTCAAAATAAAGACTTAACAGCGAACTGCACTCCTCTTATTGTGATCTAACTGACCCGGGTTCCTTCTTCACCTTCACCCCCACAATAGGATTTTAATGGCTTTCTGTGCCTATACAGTCTTCCATTACACATTTTATTACATACCTGAAACCTCAGTGATATATTTGGTATCCCTCTAAACATTAGGCAGAATAATATAATGTGGTTGTTTTGTGGCCTTAATTAAGGTTGTTAGAGTAGAAAGGAAAAAATAATACATGAAAAAGAAATTTATAAAGAAATATGGAATAAATCTATTGAAAAATGTTGCTTCTTGATGTATAATTTTGGCATTGATCCATTACAACAATATGGTCAAAGAGAGTTACAAAGCAGGAACATATAAAAAGACAAATAAATAGGATTTTAAGAGCAAAGAAGACATTGGCAGGATCAGTATGTGCCACTCACACTATTAACTAAGTGAAAAGATGTCAAAGAGAGACAGAAGGTGGAGGAGCAGTAGCCTAAGGCTTTTCCTCAGGCACCCAGACCTTCTGGTCTTGTGCCTGTCTGGGATATACAGTATCATGCTTTAGAATATTCATAAATAGGTCAAAGACATAATCCTGCAAAATTGAGATGCTTTCCTATACAGTATTATCAGTGTAATCCTCTACATTTCTAGTTAACAATTTTCAGACATGAAACAAACCACAAGAGGCTGCTGTACATCAACATAAACGCATCCAGCTCTGCTGCAGTAAATGTCTTCAAGTTTTCTTGCCAATTGTCTGCTTCGTCACACCCTATGAAATACATAGACTCATAGGAGCAGATCCAGGTGTAGGTGTAAAAGTCCCCCTAGTGTTAGATCTTCTGCTCCCCTGGGTATTCAAAAAAAAAAATCAACTAGAAATAACACAAAGGACCGTACCCAGACTTAAGAGCATAATCCATACGTTAGCCTCCGTTGCAGATTGCGGACCTGGTTCACATGTAATAGAGAATTTTCAAACGTACCTAAATATACGCAAGGACAAGAGACGAAAGTATGAATAAGTCTTAAGCCAGCCATTCGTGAATCTGTGCGTATGTTTGAATTCTGGGCATGTGCAGTACATCTGCTCGTAAAAATACGCACAAATCTTCTGCACTTACCTACCTTACGGTCCAAAATTCTACACGAGGAAATGTGGGCTCCCCTGTAAGAATGCATTTCCGCGCCCTTGACTTGCCATCTGGACATATCACATTAATAGGGAATACTACCATAGGTTTTGCAGCAGCCTCTATCACATCTGTAGCACTGCACTGGTACACATCTCTCAAGCATAAAATATTTGCGGCCCTGAGTCCTGTTCACAACCTGTTCACTAAATCAAGACAGAACTAGATGACTAGAGATTTAGATTTCTTGAAAACCACTTAAAATTGTCCGTTGTAATGGGCCATATTCATACCATTTTAAATGAGATCTCCGAGATCAGGAGATTCAAATAGATTTGGAAACAGTTTCATTGACTCTCAGGCCCGCGGACAAACATCCAACAGCAAGGGGCCTACTTTAAATCTAACAACTTAAGCATGCGGAAATTTGCTTAATTAAGGAAATCTCGATCGGTACTAAGAGCTCTATTTACAAAAAACTATTTACCCGCGATTTTTTTGTTTAAATCGCGGTATTCACAAAAATGCGATTTTACTGCGATTGAAATCAAATCACACTAGTGGCTGCGTTTTTGAAAGGACTAAATCGCGGTGGTTTTCTATAGAAAAGCACCACGATTAGACCTTTAAAAAAATCGCAGCAACTCGCGGGAGTTAATAAAAAAAACAAAAGTGCTGCATGGTTGAAAGCCTTAGCCATGCTGTGCTGATAGAACTACAAGGCTAAGCATTAGCTAAGCTTAGCCTTGTAGTAATATCAGCGTCAGCATGGTAAGACTCCAATCAAGTGCAGAAGTTTCAGCACATCCAGCAAGGCTTCCCAAGACAGATGACAGCAAACGGTGAGTGCCCAAAACTTTTATTCTTACCACTGACTTCAAGCAACGGGAATCCAGACTCCAATCAAATGCAGAAGATTCAGCAAATCCAGCAGCGCTTCCCCAGAGAGATGTCAGCAAACGGTGAGTGCCCAAAACTTTCTTTTTTTTTAAACAACACACACTGCATACATACATTTAGAATAGGAGAATATGACCACCGGAGGTAAGTGCACACATTAGGGAACATTGTTAGTTAGGGAATATTTATTTTTTACATGCCTACTTAGTGTAAGGGGTTAATGTATGTTTGTTGCTTACTGTCTTTTTTTTTTTACAAACACTACACGCAGCGCGTCATGGTTAGAAGCCTTTAGTGAATACGACGATTTTTTTTTTCTATGTTTAGAATGGCAAACATCTGGACGATTTCTGTCCAGCGATGTTTGCCGAGGTGATTTTTTTAAAGCTATAAATCACGTGTTTTGACCCTTTGTAAATACCGCAATGTGAGTTTAGAGGGTGAAATCATGCGATTTATGGCGATTTAAGACAAATCTTTTTTTGTAAATGAGGCCCAATCATGCGATTTATGGCGATTTAAGACAAATCTTTTTTTGTAAATGAGGCCCTAAGAGTGAAAGCCCACTTGCAGACTCACTCCACTCCCTTGGTTAGAATATGGCTTGCATGAATGCCTGTACTTGGGCTGTATGAAAAATTAGCTGCAATCTCCCTGAACCCTGAAATGGTTGGGTTTTTTTTACCAGCCAATTTCGAATCAGCTCTGTAATTCATTGCTCTTGCCGAGGACAAGCAATAGAAGATCCCAAAAATGAATCCGTAGCGGCGAGTTGTAAGTATTAATCTAACCCCAGCCCTTATCCTAATCCTCACCCTAACCCTCCCCTACCATTATCCTAACCCTCCCGTATCCGCAACATGACCCTAAGATTCCCTTCCCCACAGCCTGACCCTAAAACTCCCTTTCCTGCAGCCTAACCTTAAGATTTCCTTCCCCGCAGCCTGACCCTAAGACTCCTTTCCTCACAGTCTGACCTTAACACTCCCTTATTCACAACCTAACCCAAGGACTTCAGTCCTGGCAGCCAAACCCTAATACTCCCCTCCCCGCAGTCTAACACTAAAACTCCTGTCCACGCAACCTTAGACTCCCCTTCTATGTTCTATCCCTTCCCCTTAGCCTAACTCTAAGAGCCCCCACTAACCTGTCCTGTGCAGTTGTGGGTCTGTGGCAGTAGGTCTGCGGCAGGTGGCGGGTTTTGGAAATAATGAAATGGGTAAATTGCCCAAAAATAATTTCGGCATCTTACTCATTTATTAATAAAAACTTTTAATTAGTGATATATTCAAAATACAGACAGCTGAAAATGAGCTTTTGGCTGTCTGTATTTCGCAAATATCATTTTCTTTATGGAAAACTCGTCCCTTTTCAACTGTCCAACAAAATGCAATACATAATACAACCACTAGATGGCCAGTGCACCGTTCATTCCCAAAGAAAAGACTGAGAATTTATCAATAAACAATGACAGAAGCCATCTCCAGCAAGCCTGGTTCCAGTGCACTTGCTTACTGTCTATTAATTTAGGTAGTGTTTAGTGTTGTAGTAGTAGCATAGCACAGAAACATTCTGAATCTTGCAAATAGCTTATTAGATGTATGCAAAATAAAATCAGAAACTTAGTTTAGTTCTTTACAATTAATTACTAACTTTAAACTCATGCTTATATATTACATCTCACTTTTTGCTTATAACTTTCATAATTCATCATGGTAATAAAATGTACTAATATTTTTTAAGAATGACAGTTGTTGGCTGAAAGTAAGTGTGGTTTTATTTACATGAATGTTTATTGGTTCTTATCTTACCATATTCTTTGTGTCTTATACTGACTCTTTATGCACTGAAGAGAGAATGAAGATTGAATGTAAGGACAGTTTCAGCAGATGTCTTCCCAGTGTGTTCTATCTCATGAGGCTGCAGCATCATCTGAAACAGCAACTGATCGTTTGATTTGATTTGTGGGAGCTCCTAATTATTGTGATCGATGGGCCGAATCCAGACCCCTGCGCGGTTTACCTACCTGCGGGGATCTGAAATTAAGCAAGGAATAAGGGAATCGTACGAACGCGGATCAATGCGTATGTGGGCTCCCATACCCCTGACCCTCCTGTATGGAGGGGACACAGCATATGTATCTGAAGGGCCGGCCCCTTCATTGTACCTTCTAACGTACAGAACTGCGTTCCGTATGTCTGAAGGTGCGCTTGAGTAACATCTGACGTGCGCATGCGCCGATGTTACTGGTCAGGGGTTTTACACAAGTGACGTGCGTAAGTTCCCTGAATATATTAGTTAGATCAGATCCGATGTCTTGATGTCTGCAGAAAGACTTCAGTGTGTGCTGCAAAGCTGCTGCAAAATGTGTTTTCAATGACAGCTGATTGGCTAAGAGAAGGGGGGGAACAGCAGCGGACCAAACTTTGTATAAGGTGCCCGGGGACCAAGCACCAGCCCTTCATGTACACAGAGAACTTTCACGCCCTTGGATAAAGCATTTTCTCAAATACATCTTGAGAATAAGCTCTGGTGATATATGGAGTCTGTCCTTTATGGGGATGTAATGTAAGAAAAACTTCTGGAAATGCAAGGGTTAAATGATCTCTCAGGTTCCCTCTGATCTCTTGTGAAGCTCCACTTAAATACATCGCCACTGAAAGGGCTTTACATCGATTAAATGTCGGGAGTGAATGATAAAACCAGCCTGCAGCAATAGTATGAAAATGAATTGGCTCTTCCTGCCAGCATAATGTTTGGGTTTGATAAAGGAAAGTAGCTCTTTGTGTGTTTGCCACATTCTCAGCACTGTCCTGTACCTTTGTTTTCTTCCACATATTTAATTATCGTAATGTACCAGACCAGAGCTTTAAATGCATCTGCAAAAATTTGCTTCGACGTAGCCTGAACTAAATAATTGTTTCTAATACAGCTGAGTGAAGCTGAGTAAATAAACCTTTATTGCAGCAGGTACAGAAGCTGTTGATTGCTGCTGGGACCATTTCACTTTGGTCATTGATGCTATTTTGTTTTTAGCAATAATAACATAGGACCTGATTCACACTTAAGAAGCTTTTAAAAATAAGAACTTAAAGTCACTCTTGGGCTAAACCATGTTGATTTCAGGGGGAGTCAAGTTAATTGTATTCTTTGCATGCAGGGATATATCTTTGAATTGCTTACAGCACACAGATACTGACCAGCTTTACTATGACACTGTTATTTAGACTTGTGCTGGGAAATATCACCTCTCAACTCTAATACTGTTTGCAACAGATGAAATATGACTCCCCTGCAATCAACATGGTTTAGCCCAGGAGTAACTTTAAGTTCTTATTTTAAGAAGCTTCTTAAGTGTGAATCAGGTCCATAACACGTTCCTTCTATTAACTATTCTTTACATCATCTGCAGACTGAAGTTGAGTTGGGTTTATGTGTGTGGGAAGTCTGCATGTAATGTGGATGTAGAGTAAGTGTGAAATCCGTAGGTACAGCATATATCCGCACCTAAGTGTCCCGTTCCCTCTCACATCCTTGCCCGCGTTTTTAGGT
The DNA here is from genome assembly GCA_011038615.1 of Limnodynastes dumerilii. NCBI lineage: Eukaryota > Metazoa > Chordata > Amphibia > Anura > Limnodynastidae > Limnodynastes > Limnodynastes dumerilii. The sequence goes on along the minus strand of WWET01001111.1, from coordinate 364,143 downwards.
GCCTAATGGTACTTACAAGTGCCTTAGGCTACACAGGGCCGACTCTAGCTATAGGCAGTATAAGCGAGTCACCTATAGTGGCATCTTGTCAGGGGGGCACCCCAGGGCAGAAAAAGAAATCCTGCACATGAAACCGCTGCTCCACCTTGTAATGCAGGCCGGTGCCAGTGTGATAACCGAGTGGTAGAGTTAACAGGTTTAATTTTGGATTGCAGAGAGGTGAAACAACGTAAGAAGACTCAGAAAAACTTTACGCCAGCGTTTAGTAATATACATTTTAGTTTTAATAAATATTTTTCGGGATGTTTCAGATTAGCAGAAAACTTATCCTGAGCAGCAAAATAAAATGTATGTTGTTCTAATTCATAGACAGAGCATTTAAATGTGTTACCATATCATTAATGTTTCTCATTCAACAAGAAAGTCTTACAGGTCTTAATATTAACAAATTTCACTTACTACTAAATTTATAATCACTCCTTTCTTCACTAACTCGCAATATTACAATTATAATTGTCACTCAATACTTTGGATTTAAATGACAAAATTAATACCACATTACATGTAGCAATTACAGCAACAATTTGAAGAGAACAGATGAAGCACACTTTCTAATATTATTACATATAGTATATCAGTACGTATGCCCAATAAGTAATCTGTGTGGCTACAATTGTTACTTGACGATGTAAGAAAGTTCACTCTCACTCTGCTCCACTATTTCTCCCTCATTTACCGCGCACTTTATCCCTGATCTGCTCCGCTGTCACAATTACTTCCAGCCACTGTCCACTAAGGAGCTGATCCAGGGCTGCGCTTTCAGCTTTTTTCCAGACGGAAGCGCAGCAAAATGAGCACTGTGCATGCCCAGATCAGGAGCGCGCACAGAAAGATGGGAACAAGAGTACCCACCGGTCTGTGTTCGCATCCGACCTGCCTGCACCTGTGGAAAGGATATTTAAATGAGAAAAGGGGCGTTTATCTCATTTAAATACTCCGTGCAGTGCAGTCCGGTAGCTGCTTCACAAGCCCTACGCTTACACCATCCCATAAGGAGCAGCTCACCGAAGCTGCAAAAATAAAGATAATTAGTTTAAAAAAACACACACACAGTTCAAAAAAAAAAAACCTAAATAAACCCTTTACCCCAAGCCCCTTCCCCCTCCCTCACCCTGCCGCAATGACAAAAAAATCCTGGCCCGACAGGGCATGCTGATGCTTGTAGAACTACAAGCACCATGATGCCCATCGATGCAAGGACATGCTGGCCAGAAGGGCCAGCATGCCCTGCCAGCCGGGGCCGCTTTTTGGAGAAATCAGTAATCATGAAGCAGCTAATTAGTAATAATTATATAAGAATAAGTATCTATAAGTATATATTTTATTTTATTGATTTCATTATATACGCTATTTATTTAAAAAAAAAAAAAAAAGAGAGACATAATGGCTGCTCTGATCTGACCGATCAGAGCAGTCATTATGTCTCTCTTTTTTTATTTTTTCCATGGCGGCAAGGGAGGGGTGTCATGGGGGGTGGCTCAGGGGTGCAGTGGGGATGGAGGTCTTAGGGAATGGAGGGGCTCATGTACAAATCTTGCACAAGACCCCTCACTTCTTATAATGCCTCTGTATTTAATAATGTTACTAAAATTTTACACACCTAAACAATCAGTAATGTTAATATTTGTCACTATAGTGAGGTTGATTACAAAAATAAGGTGAATGAAAAGCAGCTGAGATGAGGAAGCATTGGACTAACCTGCAGCCAAAACCAAAGTAAATCTCAGAAATGTCATGTCTGATGTACACAATGGGATATGTTGGCTAAATATGGAAAGAAAAACCAAATGTTATGAATAGGCCAAAAATGCAGGCGTATGTTATTTTACTGAGACTACAGAAGCGCTATTACACTATAAAGCCATGGTTGAAGGTTTCAGGCTTAAAGGGCCTGATCCAGAGCGACGCTGGGCCGCTGTCCGTAAGTATGGCCAGTGTAGCTCTGGTGCACTCCCCCTGTCACTCCCCCTGTGTGAGCGTAGTTACACACAGTTACGCCGGCTGAAGGCTACCCTAACTTCATCCGGCGTGTGTAACTAAGCTCACACAGGAGCGTAATCTGTGCAACCCAGCTATCCCTTCTTAATCCTCCCCCGCCTAGCTGTAGTTACAGAGCTGCCCGTCCCTTTTTCTGTAACTACTCTGTAGTTATTGACGCCAGATCCACAGCACCCAGAGCCTTGGATTGAAATGCCGTTCTTACGCATACGGCCGCCGTAAAAATGACAGTGGCTGTAGGTCTGGATCAGGCCCAAAGTCACTAAACTGTAAGTCCAGTCAAATAATAAACAGATTGGAGGTTTAGCTTCATACAAATCAGACTGGAAGCCCAACCATAAACTGATCAGACTTAAAGTCCAACCTTACAAAAACCAAATTGGAGGTCACACTAACCAGACTGAAGCTCCTACCTCACATTAGCCAGATTGAAGGTCCATCATCACATTAACCATTCTTGAAATCCAACCCAGTCCTATCCAGATTGGAGGTGCAACTTCATACTAACCAGACATGATGTCTAACCTTATACTAACCAGATGAAAGGTTTGCATTGCCATCAAAAAGTACTGACTGTAATCACCCCAATGAGGAGAATAAGCGATTGAAGGATCTAATGAACAGGTTATATGCAACGCCTACTCCGGCTGGTTCTTCTCTGAGAGAAAGATAAGTATAACACCTTACGTGTCTGTTGCCTGACTCTTCTCCTAGGCTCAGCCTGGTTAATGACACTGGTATGTGCGACTTTTATAGGAGCTGAGCAGAAATGGTTGTGTCCACTTTAATAATTACATAATCACTGACTTATTTTTAATAAGGCAATTACAATTCTATTTTGCAACCAGTGTTATATTAAGAGCCATAACCTAGGGCAGTGTTTCTCAAACTCGGTCCTCAGGACCCCCTAACAGTGCATGTTTTCCAGGTCTCACTGCTGGAGCACAGGTGTGTTCATTACTAACTGTCACATTTTAAAAGCTCCACAGGTGCTGCTCATTATATCAATTTTGAATCTTTAAGGAAACCTAGAAAATATGGACTGTTAGGGGGTCCTGAGGACCGAGGTTGAGAAACACTGCTTTATATGATGGAATCAGAAAAAAACATAAAACATTTTTACATATATATATAAAAAAAAAATGTTTCTCCAAATCGTCAATCGTGCTGAAGTTATTAGTATTCAAATACAACAATGATAAAGTAGAATTATCTAGCAATAAGTTAAATAATTAATCCTTGTACCACAAAATATTTACCAAAAAAGAGAAGAAAAAAAGAAAAAGAAATTCCCTGTAATTAAGTCATCCTAAGAAAATAATAATAATACAAGAAAGGCTCAGACTCTAAAGTCACTCACTTATTTATCGGTGCTTATCGTACATTCATTCCACTAATTTATATTAAAATTTACCCCAATATGTACATATCACTTATTTGGTTCCAGTTACAAACAAACAAATGTCAGAACTTACTTTTCTATTTTTCGTCACTACGACCCATATCTTTTAAGTTCAAAGACCCTAATTAACAATCGATAAATATTTAACTCCCCAGGGTATCCAAAATATTATAGTAAATAGTAACCCCGTCGCAAGGCAGGCATTATACATTACACAATACCACAATACCCCTGTATTTTTATTAACTTTTATACAATTGAACAACCCAGTATAGCCAGACTAAGAAATTCAGTAATTTACAATATATTTGTAAATTCAGAGGTTTTTTTTAGAGAGAACTAAAATGTGTATCTTCACACTTTTGTGAACATAATATTCATATGTATTATTAATCAAATCAATATTTAGCATTATTTATTACTTATTACTTAAGATATTTTATATCATTATTTATCAAATATCAAACACCAAACACTGATTGGTTATTAATTTGTAATATATAGTAGTAATTTTTACACTACTAAAGTGTATTAAAGTGTATTGATTAGTTAAATTCGTACTTTTAATCATGTATTAACAACATATTATTTACTACATTAAGTGTACCAAATATTTACTACGTTAAATGTATATATAACCATTACTATGTGTACCATAACCGTAAATTAAATAATCCATTCTATATCTAATGTGTAAATAAATAAATGAATAAATAAATAATTTATTATGCCTCCCACACCTCAGTTGCCTCTTTCTAACCCAACCACCCCACCATTCCCCCCTTAAATCCATAAAGGCACCCTACCCCCAAAAATTTTTATAAAAATTATGTTCCTTTTTTACTCTTTTTACTCTTTTTATCTCTCTCCCACCCAAATACATAGTGCAATGCCTTTAATAACCTTTATCATTAAACTCTATTATGTCATTATGTCCATCTGGGGCTAAAGTTTGGAGGGAGAAGATCCAGTAGGCCTCCCGTTGGCAGAGCCTACTAAATCTATTCCCCCCCTGAGTGTAGGTTTGATCCACTCAATCCCCCAAATTTTCAAACATGAAGGGTTACCTTGATGCACTCTCGAATAATGTCTAGAAATACTGTGTGTTTGTACCTGTTTGACAATATTTCTTTTATGCTCATGGAATCTCTCCTTAAGTTTTCTTGTAGTGCGCCCCACATACTGGAGTGCACAGGAGCATTCCAACCCGTAGATTAAAAACTCTGTTTCACAACTAATGAATGTTGTAATAGGGAAAATTTTCCCATTTGAAGTGGAAATAAATTGTTTGATGTTATTCTCAATATAGCCGCAGGTTAGGCAGACATTCCGGTTGCATCTAAAGCACCCTACTACATTGTTTTTTAACCTTCCCTCTTCTTCCTGTTTCTCAAATTTGACCAAACTGGGAGCCAGTATATTTTTAAGATTTTTACTTTTTTTTTAAAATGACCTTGAGGGTTGGTTCAAGTATAGGGTTCAGAATATCATCCTGTTTCAAAAGGTAATAATTATCCTTAATGATACGTTTTATTTGATTTGATTTTTTATTATATCGCGAGATAAACATAACATTGCTATCATTATAGGAATTGTCCTCTCCTGATTTCTCCTTCCTTTTCGGGGCCAACAAGTCCTCCCTGTTAATCCCCATGGCCTTTTTCCGAGCACCTTCCAAAAGATTACCCGGGCACCCTCTATCCCTAAAGTTTTTAACCATTTTGTCCACCTGCGCATTAAAGTCTTGAATGCTGCTACAATTTCGGCGTAATCTAACTAATTGGCCATATGGAATATGTTTACGCCATGGTTCATAATGACAACTCCTATAATGAAGGTAATTATTGGCGTCTGTAGGTTTTGAGAAATTAGAAGAGATCACTTGGTTTCCCTTTGGGGAGAGGGTGACATCCAGGTAGTTCATAAATTGTGCATGAAACTGAAAAGCGAATTTCAAATTAAAAGTGTTGTGATTAAGTTCAGAAACAAAAGTTTGTGCTGAAAGAAGACCCCCATCCCATATGAAAAGCAGGTCATCTATAAACCGCCTATAGAACACCAGGTTTGACCCCCAGGAGCTTCGCCATACATGTAGCTCCTCAAAACGGCCCATGTATAAGTTGGCAAAGCTGGGGGCAAACCTGGTGCCCATTGCGGTCCCAGTGACCTGCAAAAATAATTTAGAGTCAAACAAAAAATAATTGTGCGTAAGGATAAACCAAATGGAATCCAAAATAAAAGTGCTTTCCCCAGGTAATAAGTCCCCGTCCTGGTCAAGATAATATTTGACTGCCAATAGTCCTTCCTTGTGTGGTATATGAGTATATAGAGACTGGACGTCCAAAGATAAAAAGGCATACGTTGGACGCCAGTTAATTTCCGTAATTACATTCAAGAGATGTTTTGTATCACTCAAGTGAGATTCCAGGATTTTAACATATTTCTGTAATTTGGAATCCACATAAGCGGACAAATTTGACGTTAAAGACTGGACGCCCGAAATAATCGGCCGTCCAGGTGGATTGGATAGGGACTTATGTACCTTAGGGAGGTGGTAAAAAATAGGAATAAGTGGGTGACGAGAAAAAATAAAATTAAAAACATCCCTGGATATCACCCCCTCTCCCATGGCTTGGTCTAGAAAAGAGAGGAATTCTTTGTTGTATATTTTAGTGGGGTCTGAGGGAAGTTTGATATAGAAGGAAGTGTCGCTTAACTGCCTCATGGCTTCTCCATAATAATATGTGGAGTCCATGATAACGACACTTCCCCCCTTATCGGCTGCCCTTATAACACGTGTAGAGTCTCTACAGAGCTCTTTAAGGGCTACTCTCTCCCATTTTGAGAGATTCCCCGATTTGACAGTCAATTCTGAATTTGAAACCAAACATATTTTTTTTAAATCATTGAGAGTGGACTTGTAGAAAGCTTGAATAGATGGACTTTTGTATTTATGTGGAAAAAAATCAGATGGAACCCTAAAAGGATTCCTCTAAAATCTGCTCCCATCAGTGGTGTCAAGGCTTTGAGTTCTATGGACATCAAAGATGGGAACAGAGTCAGACAAATCCAAACCCCTCCTTTAAGATTAGAACCCTCCTGAAACAATAATTCCAAATCTGATAAACATTGTTGTTCATCCATATTTAAAATAATGGGTGATGCCGAGGGATCATATTTTTTAATACTCTTTTGGGCAAAGTATCTTTTTCTGCATAAACATCTCACGATGTTCTGTTGAAAAAAACACATAAACGGCAACCTGAAGTTAAAAAGTATCAATTTATTACAAATAGAACAAATATGTTGAAGCTGATATATAAATAATTATTTGAATCAATTAATTGAAACCATCCAGAAGTGGCACCTTTTCAGAGTGGATGAACGGAGCGCAGCTTTGTGGACCATATGAGGAGGATCGGGTTTACTGAACAACGTCCCGAGGATCGGGTAATATCCTCCCCCGTTTCATTTATACTGAAGTCTCATACATCTGAATTAAGCATTTGATCCACAATATATTTCTGCTCCCCAATTTGTCTGCCCGAAGTTGAGACTCTTTTTAATTTGTTATAAGGTGCCACTTCTGGATGGTTTCAATTAATTGATTCAAATTATTATTTATATATCAGCTTCAACATTATTTTATTTGTTCTATTTGTAATAAATTGATACTTTTTAACTTCAGGTTGCCGTTTATGTGTTTTTTTCAACAGAACCAGTGGTCTTTATTTAGTGATTTAAATTTTTGCTTAGATCTAGCGCTGTTTCCCTTTTTTTGTCTTGTATGCTTTAATAGGGGACTCTGCAAATCCCCCTCAAACAGCAGCTCATCTCCTATAAGCGCCAGATTTT
>WWET01001111.1:342573-356794 GCA_011038615.1 Limnodynastes dumerilii | reverse complement strand
TGGCTTGGCGCCCATCCCCCCCCCCCTGCCACGCTTACCCCGCTTACCGGGTTTCACCGGCCCTGCTCCCAGGGGCTTATCCAGAGGTGGAAGTAACCAAAGCAAATGGAGCTAATCTTAGCAAAAATCATGTTAAACTGCATTGGAGCTGAATTTAAAATGTGCAACAAGAATGAGATGGAAGGTGAGGTTTTAACATAAAGCTCAATTCAGAATAAATGTGGAACAAGCAAAGTCAGGCAGCATTTTCCATACATTTACAAACATACATTAATATGCACCCAAATACAGATTTGTACCTTTGTAAGCAGTTACTCCTGACTCTGGATCAGTCCAACAGACTTCAGACACATTTTCTATACACCCTTATACAGATTACACATTTATTACCAGCTTAAGGCTAGCTGACCTGAAGATCAGGAAAAGGCCCACCCTACTTTCTCCATCCACAACCCCAGGAACCCATGACAGCTTTTCCATAAAGTCGACCAGGTTCTGCAGTCTGTGTTTGAATAACTAAGGACCAGATCCAGATTTAGTAAGGTTATGCCACTTATGCATTCAAGGTGCGTAAGTGGCCTGATTTGACTGGAGGGCAAATGCGCCTTCATCCGTATTGCAATTTTCGTAAGCGTAAAAGCGCCTATTTGTACTTACTATGCATGTGCGCGGCAGATGTTATGCAAAGAAATGCTGAGCATATGGGCTTTGTACGTACCAGCTTTGTAACAATGAAAGAAGGGGCGTGCCAGCCATACGAAACCCGTAATTACGCTTCATGGGTGGGGAGAGGTATTGAAATCGTACAGTATGGGAGTGCTAAGCATCGTAACTACGAATGGAGCCTACCGGCGCACGCGGTTACGCTCAGAAAAGTTAGGGTAGGGTTTGGTCAGCGTAAGACGGCATAAATACGGCCGACCGAGGGGTGTGCCTAGAGGAGTGCTTGGTAGGTATGCTGGCGTAAATACGATATGCTCATGGGCATAGTATTTGTGTAGGTCCGGATCAGGCCCCTAGGTTCCTTAGTTCCTGGGCTGTGCTTCCCCTCCAGCATGCTAATTGTACAGTATAGGATGAGTATCTCACACTCGTGCGGATCAGACGGACAGACTCCCACACGTTTGGAAAGCGTGCAGGAGTCTGGATCCACTCCTAAACGCTTGTCCTGGGATTTTACATCACATAACAGACCTATATGATACAACCCTGGGACTTTGGTAATGCTCCTGCACCTCTAACCCAGTGGTACCATTACAATATATATAAAGTTTTTATTTGTTTCCTTTTTTTTTTTTTACATGCATTCTAATTTCTAATCATCACCATTAAAGTATTTCTATAATAGTCATTGTCAAAGGTTTATTTGCGAAGCAGCAGAACTAAAATTTAAGCGCAAATTGCACTTTTATTTTTAAGAAATCTTTTTATACTGCAATCTTGGCAACATCTACCTCTATCCTTTCTAGGCAGGTGCTACCTACTCAAGATGATTAGTTTTCAGATGCTGCCATTCCTCTTCACAAAACGAGATTTACAATCTCTTGATCGTAGCTTTCAAAAATTTATATGGGCAGGAAAACGACCTAGGACATCATAAGCGAAACTCCAACAATCCCCAGAAATGGGAGGAGTCAATTTGCCATGTGTTAAAGACTACAATATGGCAGCACTCTACCGATATGCTACAGATTGGATTCAAAATACTAATATTTACACTAACATATCTATAGAACAAGCTTTTTGCCCTAATTTCAATTTAATGGCCCTGTTATATGCTCATCCTACAGAGTTATCAGAGGAGATTAGATTAAATCCTTTGATATATCCTATTTACAAGGCATGGAGACAAATAAGAAAACGGTTTAAGGTATCATCACATTACTCTCTATTTCTCCAGCATAACAAATAACCCAAATTTCCAGCAAGGCAATGCCTCGTCTATTTTCCAAAGATGGGAATCTAAAGGATTGCGACTTGTTACACATTTTTGTAATACAACATCCAATACTATATATACTTATAGCCAGTTAAAAGAAAAATTTCCCAATATGTTGATTCCATGGTTTGCCTATCTGCAGGTATCGAGCTATATTAACAGTGTGACGACTCACCTTACCTCCTTGGAGGGACTGTTTGAGCTTGATGGTGCGTTGCGACGTTCCCTCCCTAATGGACTATCTACATCTGTAATATACTCACACAATGCTCTCGCAACTTGGGTATGGTCACCAGTAGGTTAGCTTTTCTGTTCCAGATGGACTGGATTGAGACGTGCTATAAAAAAGAAGACCGAGCAGAATATCTTTTTGATACCTGGTTGCCACATATACGCATATTGTCTAGTCATAAAAAGGAAATGGTTTGTAAGTGTTTTCAACTTACCTCTTGGTACAATCAAGCGTTACTGTTAGAACCTGCCCCTTTTTAAACTCATATGTAAATGCCTGCTGAAAGGGCTAAATCACAGTGATTTTCAATAGAAAACCACTGCGAGGGCCGATTGGCCCTTTAAAAAATTGCAGCAACTCGTGTGAATTTAAAAAAAAAACTAAGTGCTGCATGGCTGAAAGCCTTAGCCATGCTGTGCTGATAGAACTACAAGGCTAAGCATTGCTTAACCTTGTAGTTCTATCAGCGTCAGTATGGTAAAACTTCTAACCATGCTGCGCTGCATGTGCTGTGAGTAAAAAAAATAAAAAATACAGTGTGCACCAAACATACTGAAATACATTACAATGTGTCCCTATAAAATAAACATTTCCCCTGACTAATATTAACCCCTAATGTGTTCACTTACCTCCGGTGGTCCCGTGTTCTACACTAAGTGTAGTGTGATGTAGTGTGTGGTGTAATAAAAACGCAGCATGGTTAGAAGTTTTACCATGCTGACGCTGATAGATCTACAAGGTTAAGCAATGCACAGCATGGCTAAGGCTTTCAGCCATGCAGCACTTAGTTTTTTCACACACAAAAACACAAGTCAAGTATATTGACATGTGTTTTTGCTGGTCAGGGATGGGAGATCACAGTCAAATCGCACCTCTCTGGCTGCAATTTTTTTTTTTGGGTGATTTCATGTGTCACTAAAGGCGATTTCTTTAAATCACCTTTAGTGAATACAACGATTTTTTTTTCTATCTTTTTAATTGGCAAACATCTGGACGATTTCTGTCCAGCGATGTTTGAGATGGCGATTTTTTTAAACACATATATCACGCGATTTGACCCTTTGTGAATACCGCGATGTGAGTTTAGAGGATCAAATCACGTGATTTATGGCGATTTTTTACAAATTGTTTTTTGTAAATGAGGCCCCTGATGTTTGTATGCTTTCTGATCTCCTGTCTGTTATTACCTTGTGCCTTGTATACCAGCTGCCTTCTGTCTATATGTATTTATGTCATTGCATTCTTGCTTTTGGTTGTTTCTTTTATTCTTGCATATAGCCTGCTCTGTAGTCTGGACTTCCATTTGTATTTATGTACCTTGGAAATTACTTTTTTATTTTTGCTCTATAGAAATTTGTTTTTCCAACAAATAACTTCCCCCCAATGTCTGGGAATAGAGACAACTGCAGCACTTCCGCCGTCCACTGCACCCACTTCCGGTTTGTGATCATTACAGACTGACAGCCAGTCTTTAAAAATCACTGAACAGGAAGTGGCCAAACTGGAGGGCGGAAGTGAGATATAATCAAAATAACCCTATTCCCGGACATTGTATAGTCCGGGAATGCGACACCTTCGGACTCCGGACGCTGGTTTCAATTACTGGACTTTCCGGAGTAATCCTGGATGGGTAGTAACCCTACCTGCCCCACAAGCCTATCCCCCCTATACAGTGTGCACCAAACATACTGAAATACATTACAATGTGTCCCTATAAAATAAACATTTTCCCTGACTAATATTAACCCCTAATGTGTTCACTTACCTCCGGTGCTCCAGGTGCCATGCTGCATTTAGTTTTTTCACACACAAAAACACGTCAAGTATATTGACATGTGTTTTTGCTGATCAGGGACGGGAGATCACAGTCAAATCGCACCTCTCTGGCTGCGATTTTTTTTTTTTTGTGATTTCATGTCTCACTAAAGACAATTTCTTCAAATCGCATTTAGTGAATACAACAATTTTATTTTTTTCTAACTTTTGAATGGCAAACATCTGAACGATTTCTGTCCAGCGATGTTTGCCATGGCGATTCTTTAAAACACATAAATCAAGCCATTTGACCGTTTTTGAATACCGCGATGTGAGTTTAGAGGGTCAAATCACGTGATTTATGGCGATTTTTTACAAATCGTTTTTTGTAAATGAGGCCCTTAGAAACCACGGATATTTTGTGGATATCACATGTGGTTGATTTAGTGTAACTGTGCATAACTATTATCTATGATTATCTATGAAACCTGTATAACCTCATTCTTACCCCTCAAATTGTCCATATAGTGGTAAAGGTGTCCGGAACCTATGTACTGAAATTATTGTATCTGTTCTGAACTTCTAATAAACAAATTTGAAAAAATAAGAAATCTTTTTATCGAAGCAAATTGTCAAAAATAAAATGATCAAAAACGTTTGTATGACAGTTGTACATATACAATTGTTGCCAGAAATAATCTGAATCAAAATAAATGTTAATCAATCAAATTATATTAAGCCTCAAATTATAAAACAAATCTGCTCAAGTGCCATCCCACCACTATAAATCATTCCCACAACATGATAGGAAGATCCACAAATTGCAGTTTAAATCCTTCATGGCATTAGATATTTGTTTGGTTCATTATACTCATAGGGCCTGATTCAGAGATCCATCGGCGATGGGATCGCAAATATACGCATCTAAGTGGCAGGTCGGAACAGGTTACATCCCACTGAATAAACAGTCACTCCCCTTTCTATGCAAATCCTTTGGTTCCTAGATTTCCGCTGGACTTAGGATCGCAATTGTTTCCGACCGATTCACAAGTCCGACCTTAAGGAATTTCCGACCCTAACTTCAACGTACATAGCGTTGCACTATTACTACGCATGCGCAGTTAATGCAAAATCGATCCGATCCTAAATATACGCACCTAACAATCGTTAATATCGGATTTCTGAATCAGGCCCATGATGTACTTTCTAGATAGTGACTGCTGCATAAATGTTGATCTTGCTGATGAGAGAAGACAGGCAGATATCTGACACTTCAAAGGGTCTGATCCAGACTAAAGAGCGAATTCCGCACGCACAGAGGACTGGATTCACAGATAAAATTTTGCTTCTTTTTCTGTGCGTGTTTTTAGGATCGGAGTAACTGCGCATGTGTGGTAACTTTTTTTACGCAAGTTACGTAGGATTTAGGCACGGAAGTCCATTAGGCACGGATTACTGAATCGTACTTAGTGACATACGTATGGAGGGGCGTGGTTGTCTTCCATACGTGCAAAGTTACGTGAAAGTGGGCGGGGGAGGCATTTAAATGGCCTTTTGAGGGCGCGGTTAGTAATGTACGCACGTACCTAAGCAACTTAGGCATGTAAATGCACACGTAGAGTTATGGTTGCCCTATGACAGCGTAAGTCACCAAAAATACGTCCGTGCGAGGGGAGTGTCATGGGTGTTGCCTTACAACGTACGTGCATATATTTGCATACTTATTACCCTCGTATCTGTGAATCCAGTCCAGAATTACTAAAGTCTGCACGCAAGAGGCTAGTGCACTCCCACCACACTCCCGTTTCACGGACAGAGTTTAGCCAACTTCTGTGTCCCTAACCCTACCATATACTGGAATGGACGGAAGGCTTTCACGCCCTAACGTATGGACCTCTAATCATACTGAACTGTGTACAGTACGTTCAGAGATCCGATGCTTAACATCTGTCACGTGCATGCGCAGTATGCTTGCAAAGGCCGACTTACACACAACACTTGCTTAAGTTTCCAGGCGGTTTTATTTCTGGATCCGACACAAACTTATTAACAAAAACAAACCCACAACAAGTCAGACTGGTTTTGCAAAAAACAACATCAAAACCCAATGACGGTTTTAAAGCCAAACTGAAAACATGAAGGTCTGTAGTTTTCTGTTATCTTGTTTATCTCTTTTTTTGTATACACTCTGTACAGCGCTGCGATTCCTGTAGAGCAATAGAGTATAATAACAGGAAGAAGAAGAAGAAGATGAAGACTAGATCCATCAATATGTAATTATGGAGAAAAGTTTACAATTGTGATTTTTTTTTACATGAGTATGTTGCCCTTTTGTGCTTTTGCGATGCTTTGATTATTCTAGTCATGGTAAAGAAATAAAAAATTTATTTATTTTGATTTAATAGGGACCTGCTAGCAGGCCGCCAGCTGTAGAGGTACACAATAGGATCGTCATGAGATCTTCATTTGCATAAGCGTGATGAGAGAACGCTCTTTCCGTCAGTAGGACCCAACCTTTACATTTACACACCAAGAGGCTGATCCAGACCTACGGCCGGCACACTAGTTATGGCGGCCGTATGCGTAAGAACGGTATTTCTGCTAGGAGGGCGTTAGTTAGGGCGTCCCTAACTGTTGCGTAGTTACGGCAGGGGGGTGTTCTTCGCCATAACTATGCAATCGTTACGTAAGGAAGGCGGGGGAAGGTAAGTAAATAAGGGAGGGGGGCGGGTTAGGGCAGTTACAACCCTGCGGCTGGCGTAATTACCTACTGTTACGCCGGCTGAAGTTAAGGTAGCCTTCAGCCGGTGTAACAGTGGGTAATTACGCCGGCCACAGGGGGAGTGTCGGGGGAGTGCACCAGAGCTACGCTGGCTGAACTTATGGCCCAGGGGCCAGCATAGCTCTGGATCAGGCCCCAACTCCCTTTAAAATGAGACCAGTGTGTAAATGTGGATCGTATGTGAGGGCAAAGCATTACTGTACGATACAAATACCCCATCGCCCAGCATGCAGACATGCATTAAGCATGCTGCCACCCACGGAAGCCGCTTCTTGAGCATACAGATCCAATCCGATCACCAAGTTCTTTATGTGCACATGAAGATTGAGGCTATTTGCTGCACACAGTTGTCGTATCCAGTCCTCTGCATGTGATACGTATGTACGGAGGTCATGAACTACGCACGGAGGAGGGGAGGGAACTCCACTGTCACTCCCCTCTGTCGTGCGTATTTTGAGCACTTATGTAGAGCAACCTTAAGTGTTCCATTCAGATCTATGTCTGCACGTACACAGATCCTCGCAGAACTCCTAAACACCACCCCATGCAGCTATTCTGTATAAACAGTAGAGTGGATGGTACCTTATTGCACTGTCTGCCTTGAGGAACAAGGGTAGGGGGGAAGTATAAACGTGTATACGTGTACCGTAACTTTCGCAGGTGCAAGTGGAGGCTGCTGAGGTTGGAGGGGTGGAGCTTCCCCAAAGATAGAGCTCTCAGAACACCTTAAGGTATGGAACAAATGTAAAAGAGATTTCCAATCTGCGCCAACAACCAGAACCAATATGTAGTAAAACTGCTTTTTATTTCAAAAGTAAAATCAAAACAAAATCAAAGTAAAGAAGACTGTGACAGATGTGTTCACAAAATAGAAAATAGCACTTAGAAATGACAGAATGTGGTGGGGAGTGGTCCTCAACCCTCCACTGCAGACAATAACAACACAGTGTAATTATACAGAACGACGGGGATAGATATTTGACACAGATATAAGCTACAGTTGTGGTGAGGAGTGGCCCTCAACCCACCCCCAATAAACAGCCCACAACACAGTGTGGAATAAATGCAGTGTATTCCCAAGATCTTGATGGGAACAAGGGTTAATAAATGTATTAGTCGCAAAACAATGTTGCTTAGAAATGTTACTCGCAGCGCCACTAGTTGTAATGTAGAAGACCGTTTTCGTGCTTAAAACAAGGGTGCCGTGATGCTGGTGACAAGTTTAAAAGTTAGTAGGGAGCCGTAATGCATGAGGCGGTATTGATGGTTCTAATATTTAATATCTATTGCGCTCACTTGCTTCCCTTCATATTGGGTGGATTGCCAACCTTTGGTGTGTGCAGCAGACTTGTGGTGGTTACCTCGGTCTTTCTGTGTTACCGTCAGGTGGTGCTTCTGAATACCAGTGTCTAGCTTCCTGCTCAGTAACTTTCTGTATGGACAGGGACCTTGCGGCGGTGTGCACTCCGCCGAAGACGCTCGTTCCTTAATGCGGCTGTTTAAACTAGACTGGGTGATGGGACGAGTGATCCTTTGAGTGGAGATCTTCGAATCCAGGCTTACCTACGCGTTTCACCGTAGAGGCTTCGTCAGGGTATGTATTTGCGCCCGGGATACTCGTCCTCTGCTTCTTCCTGTCTAGGCTTAAATGCTGCTTCCTTACTCCTGATAGGCTGGTGTGGGACAGCTGCTGGTTGCCATGGTAATAGGTAAACATGGCGGTATTCTGTCTTTTTAAACAGTTGACAGCGATTCTGATGTTATATCTATTCAGTGGTGATTCCCCTTTCCTTTATCCGTTCTCATTCTTCCTGCTGTAGAAATCCCTTGTAAAATCTTTATTTTATTAGTTAGTTGCTGCGAGTGTTTAGCGATTATTTAACGAATGTTTGACAAGGAGGTCCAGAATACATACTTCATTCTTTGCATCTAGGTTGTAATGAATCTGTATATTCATTAAATATTAGTAGCATAAGCAAAGATCACCAATGGAGTGAACTAATGTATGTGGATAAACCAATTGCTTAGGTATCAGCAGAAATACGATCATACTCAACAGATCTGATGATTCTGAGTTTAACAGAATGAATATAGTTAAATAATATAAATTAATGAAAATGAAAATAACCAAAAAAAAAGAAAAAATGAAAACAATGAAAAAATGAAAAAAAATGATAATAATGAAAAAAATGAAATGAAAAAAATTAATAAAATGAAATAAATGAAAAAAATTAGAAAAAATGAATGAAAAATGAAAAAATTACCCATTGTCCCATTTACAGCTCAGATCAGCTTGGATCATGTATACCACAGTATCCCCCATGGGTGAGTTGAGGATCTGGCTGTATATCTTCAAGTGGGACCAACCATCTAGCTGTATATCTTTAAGTATGGTTTTTCTGTAGGTGACCAGTGGTTTTCTGGGAAGAAAGTTGCTGAGCAGGGGGTCTTTTAGGAGAAGCGGCCAGTGTTTCACCAAGATTTTCTCAAAATCCCTGAAGTTACTATTGTAGTTGGTGATAAATCTGACCTTATCATTCTCTTTTTCTTGATTGCATACTGCCCCTTTGTTTTGATGTTTCCTGGGGTTGTTCTCTTCTTTACTTTGTAATAGAGTACTTCTTTGTTTATTTCTGTTAGTTGCTAGTGTTCTTTCTATGAGATGTTTGTCATAGTTTTTCTCCAGGAAGCGTTGTTTCAGTTGGGAAGCTTGTCTCTCAAAATCCTCTTGCTCGGTGCAGTTCCTTCTGAGTCTTTGGAACGACCCATTGGGGATGTTGTTGAGCCAATTTCTGTGGTGACTGCTGTCTGAAAGGATATAGGTGTTGGTATCTACTTTCTTGATGTGGGTCTTTGTGAGGAGCTTGTTGTCTTTAGCCAGAATCTGCAGATCCAGAAAAATTACTTTTTCTTGGCTGATTTCAGCAGAGAAGATCAGGTTTAGCGAGTTCTGGTTGATGTAGGTCACAAATTCTTCTAACGAAGTCTTATCTCCAGTCCAAATGCAGATAACATCGTCAATAAAACGTTTCCAAAGTGCGATGTGGCTCCTGTAGGGGTTTGTGGTTGACCAGATGAACTCGTTCTCCCATTGTGCCACAAACAGGTTCCCGTAACTAGGTGCGAACTGGGTACCATGGCTGTCCCGCGAACCTGTTTGTAGCACTGATCACCAAAGGAGAAATAGTTATGAGAGAGGATGAAACCAATGGCCTTGATTAGGAAGTCTTGTTGGGCTTCTAGAAGTTCAGAATTAAGGTCCAGTTCTTTCTTAATCAGGTTACAACCTTTTTCATGCTCAATCACTGAGTATAATGATGTGATATCACTGGTCATCATGAAATAACCTTTTTTCCTTTCAAAATCCTCAATGATCCTCAGCACATCTGTTGTGTCTTTAAGGTAACTCCTTTGTTTGGGTACCAACGGCTGCAGGAACTTATCTATATATTCAGATAGATTCGAGGTAAGGCTGTCAATACCTGATACGATTGGTCTTCCGGGGGGATGTTCCAGATCCTTATGGACCTTCGGTAGGTGATAAAAGATGGGGATTTTTTTCATTTCATTTTTCAGTGGGTAATTACGCCGGCCACAGGGGGAGTGTCGGGGGAGTGCACCAGAGCTACGCTGGCCGAACTTATGGCCCACGGGCCAGCATAGCTATGGATCAGGCCCCAACTCCCTTTAAAATGAGACCGGTGTGTAAATGTGGATCGTACGTGAGGGCAAAGCATTACTGTACGATACAAATACCCCATCGCCCAGCATGCAGACATGCATTAAGCATGCTGCCACCCACGGAAGCCGCTTCTTGAGCATACAGATCCAATCCGATCACCAAGTTCATGTGCACATGAAGATTGAGGCTATTTGCTGCACACAGTTGGGCGTATTCAGTCCTCTGCATGTGATACGTATGTACGGAGGCCATGAACTACGCACGGAGGAGGGGAGGGAACTCCACTGGCACTCCCCTCTGTCGTGCGTATTTATGTTCACTTATGTAGAGCAACCTTAAGTGTTCCATTCAGATCTATGTCCGCACGTACACAGATCCTCGCAGAGCTCCTAAACGCCACCCCATGCAGCTATTCTGTATGCCTAATCTTGCTCCATCGTACGGACCTCATTGCACAATGTGATCCGATGCGCAACATCTGGCGTGAGCATATGCAGATGTTACTTGCAAGGGAAAGCAAGCAGCTTGCATACAACCCCTCACACTGGGCCATATCCAGACCTAATAACGCAAGAAGATGTAAACAGCTGGCATACAACCCCTCACACTGGGCCATACCCAGACCTAATAATACAAGGAGACATAAGCAGCTTGCATATGACCCCTCACAATGGACCATATCCAGACCTAATAACGCAAGAAGATGTAAACAGCTAGCATACAACCCCTCACACTGGGTCATATCCAGACCTAATAACGCAAGGAGATGTAAATAGCTGGCATACAACCCCTCACACTGGGCCATATCCAGACCTAATAACGCAAAAAGATGTAAACAGCTAGCATACAACCCCTCACTGGGCCATACCCAGACCTAATAACGCAAGAAGATGTAAACAGCTTGCATACAACCCCTCACTGGGCCATACCCAGACCTAATAACGCAAGGAGATGTAAATAGCTAGCATACAACCCCTCACACTGGGCCATATCCAGACCTAATAACACAAGAAGATGTAAACAGCTAGCATACAACCTCTCACTGGGCCATACCCAGACCTAATAACGCAAGGAGATGTAAACAGCTAGCATACAACCCCTCACACTGGGCCATATCCAGACCTAATAACACAAGAAGATGTAAATAGCTAGCATACAACCCCTCACACTGGGCCATACCCAGACCTAATAACGCAAGAAGATGTAAACAGCTAGCATACAACCCCTCACTGGGCCATACCCAGACCTAATAACACAAGAAGATGTAAATAGCTAGCATACAACCCCTCACACTGGGCCATATCCAGACCTAATAACGCAAGGAGACATAAGCAGCTTGCATATGACCCCTCACAATGGACCATATCCAGACCTAATAACGCAGGAGATGTAAGCAGCTTGCATACGTACCCTTGTATTATTAGGTCTGGATATGGTCCAGTGTTTGGAAAAAAGCCCCAATGGTTAAATCTAGTTCTAGGCCAAACTGATTAAGGGAAATGTATTAACTGGATTTCTAGATAAAGAAATTAAAATGAAGGCAAAGTTGAAGCACGGTCACACATAAATAATGTTTATCTTTGTGCAATCTGCTCTTTTATGACAAAGTGTTTGGCTGAGAGACAAAGTCGTTGGAATGTTCTGTTATTTACTTTTTTCTCTTGTCACTTGGAGAACAGTAAGAGCACTTGCTTCAGAATGTTGCTGTGTCACCTATAATAAAGAGACCAGACTGAGTCTCAAAGACACCCTTAAGTTATTTTGGGTGACAGCACACATGTACAGTCTAGAAGTACCAATGAAAGAATGTTCTGCCAGCCTCCATCAGATTGGAGCACTTTATTGGGGTAACTTTATCATGTCCTGATGCTTTGGTAATTCACTTACAGCAGATGCACTCAGTGCTAAAAAATAGTAAAGCCTTAGAGGAATGATACTTCTGACAGAGGAGCTGGGCTACCTCTTAGTGGCATAACAAATGTGAGTGCAGGGTTGCAGCTGTTATGTGAACCGGAGGAACGTGGGTCCATGTCAGCTGCCCGACCTCCATTCAAAGAACTCTAAGGAAACTGTCAGAGGCTTTGGGCTTATCACAGTGGTCAGTACTCCATGTATAATTGCTGAATGCAGGAGAGCAGGGCAGGGATCCTATGCAGGGATACAGGCATGGGCATGGGCAGCACTGATATTCAGCAGGCTTCTTTACTTAGGGTACTACTAGAGTTCTCAGCTGTGAATCCGGCCCGTAGTTATAAACAGCTTGGAGCAGTTTGTTGTTTGCTGGTCTATAAGTATTTAGCTGCAACTTTCTAGATCGTGTGCGACTGACTACATCTACACATAGCACAGAATCTGGTCACTGTATGTTTTTCATTCTATCTTCTATGTATGAATAATCTGTAAGGAAAGAAAATACTGACTTTCTGTTTATTTTTGGTTCTCCAGCATTTGCTTCCTTGGACACTGGGTTTCGGAAGACATTTTCTGCCAGAGAAACTCTGAGACGTTGATTGTTAGACGAAGTATCTTGGAATTCTGGATACTGACATAGGACCTGATCTTGTGTCTGGATGTATGGAGTTCTGGAAGTCTGTACTCAGGAGGAAGTGAACTCCCCTGTCACTCCCCCTCATGTGCGGCACTTGGACGACTTACACGTCCATAACCATACCTTAAGTTCATCACATGGATGTGCGTCCGTCCAGACTCAGAACCGAGTGGAAGTGCCTGCTGACGCCCACTGCCTCGTAAGCACGCCTAACCCCGACCCCCTTGCTGGGTGTTGGCATGTGGATGTCTAGCCCGCCCTCCGCCCCCAGCTCTTATTTAGTGCACAGTAAAGGTGTTGAAACAGATTCACAACAAAATTTTTTTATCTTACGTGCCTAGTTGTAAGTGAAGCGCTAATGCACACACATAGTAAATATTTTATGCTATCTACATAGCGTTTCGTTACATGGATTGCGTACATGCGGTGTTTTAAGTTTATGAGTAATATTATTGAAAATTTTTACACACCTGGGACCATATTCACAGATCCGTTTTTGCGTGGGATTGCGTGCGTATTTTTAGGAGCACATGCGTAGTTACTTTTTCCACACACATTACGTAGTATTTATGCACGTAAGTACTTTAGGCACGGACTTGTGAATCGCACATAGGGACAGGCGTACTGTTTAAGTTCAGGTAATTCTCAATCAATCATCCAATAGACCTGAATAAGTAGCAATGTGCAGTAAGTATTTCCAATCAAAGAATTTATTGAATCGAGCCCTTAACTCAGCAATCGTAGACAACGTGGATCACCGAGGGTCAGAAAGCAGTAACAACATCATTGTACAAAACAGGGATATTTATCTCAATTCTTATTTCATAAGTGGAATGCAATAACATAGTCTACAAATCTCCATTTCAAGGCTGACATCCTCCCTTATCCTTTATGTTATTCTTCTAGATATTAACATCTTGGTCCAGATCCAGAACAACGCTTGTGAGCGAATTTACGTGTGGCGGAGACGTAAAATCATTACTGTGGCACCCCTGCACTTTTAAGTCTAAAAGTGCAGGGTGCGCGAAAAGACTTGAATTGAATGCAGGGCAGCGCAAGGGGAGAGAGAGAGTCGGGAGGCAGTCAGCTGGTGCGTGAGGTCCGTTGCTTAGCAACGGACCAGTAAACAAAGGGGTGCGGTGTAGCGCGTGGGACTCCTAGAAGCTTCGGGGGAAGAGTGGTGTGTTTAAGTGAATTTGCCGGGCAGTTGAGGACGGCAGTTGGTGTTGTGAGGGGAACGGTGAAGGAGGGCTGTGTGGTGAGAGGCAGTAACGCAGAGCGGT
>WWET01001111.1:314513-332003 GCA_011038615.1 Limnodynastes dumerilii | reverse complement strand
ACGCCCGATCGTGGATCGGGCGTCCGTAGCAGCGCCGTAGGGACGCTGGAGTGGACATCCCCCAGCGTCCCTACGTGCAGGTTAGTGTAGGTGGGCGGGGGGAGGTAGATTAATGAGGGTGAGAGGGCGGTCTAGGCGGCCATACGCTCCTGTGCGAGCGTATAGCCAGTTCATTACGCCGGCTGAAGTTAGGGTAGCCTTCAGCCGGCGTAAGGAAGGGGCCATACGCCCGCACATGGGGAGTGTCAGGGTAAGTGAACGCCGATACGCTGTGCTTTAGTAAGCACAGCGCATCGGCGTACCTCTGGATCAGGCCCATTGACCCCATTAATACTATACTGAAATCAAAAAGGTCCATAATTTTGCACTCCTTAAACTAATTACCAAGTAATACTGCCCAGAAAACTGCAGGTGAAGTGTCCCGTTACTTATTCCTTTAATGTCATGTGGTTAATGATTGTACTACACTGCACATGAATCATGCCCTATGCATGGACAGCAGAACACACGAGGCCCTGATGAAAGACAGCACTACAATGTATTATTACAAAAAGGGGTGTGGACAGGGCTGGATTAACCATTCAGAAAAATAAGCATGTTAGGGCACCAAGAGAAGGGGACACAAATGGTTGAACCAAGATTCACAAAAAGGGGCACCATAATTAATAAAAAATATATATTATTATTATTATTAACATTTATATATAAGGTGCCACATATAGATAATGTACAAGCATAGACATATCATGAATATTAAGTAAGCATAAACATAAACACAGCATACTGGATGGTACAATTGATGGCAGAAAGTTGACAGGAAGCCAAAAACACAAAATAATTCAGATAAGGCAGAGATAAGACTGAAGGGCAAGAGACTAGAGGACTTGTAAAAGCTTACATTCTACAAGGCTGTGGGGAGACTAACAGGAAACACATGGTGGGGGACAGGGAGAGGGGACTAGAGAACTGGAGTGAGGAAAGGGGACAGGGAAGAGACAAGGGAGAGGCATGCTAGTAGGAGTGTAGAGGGTGTACAAGGGAAGTGGACGAGGAGGGGAAGGACTAAAGACAAAACCATAGATGGAGCACCATTATACAACAAAATTATTATTATTATTATTATTATTATTATTATTATTATTGTAGAAATATATGAAAAATTGTAAAACTTTTGAATACAACAAAAACCAAATTTGGGATCTGTCACACTGAGCAACCTCAGCAGGATATGAGAAACCTCAATATGGAATATAAATTTCCGTATTCAATTTATTAAATTTCAAATTATTCAGATATTTAACGTTAAGCACGTTTGCCTGTCTTACTAGTGTTTTTCTACATATATAGGATCCTTATACTTTTATGATTCACTTTATTTTTAGTTCTGTATTTCAGCAATTATTGAGGATTAATGTCTTGCCAGGTAGGCAATGGAAGGGTGTGTTATTGGGCTGTGCTTAGGACATCAGTAGATTTTAATACGTCCCTGGGAACAGCTCTTTTAGGCAAACACAATGTAGGTCCTGCATCCTCTATAAAAATGGTGATCCACCTATGGTGTTGTCCTTAACTGCAATTATCTCTCCACAACTGATAAATAAAATCAGTATATAATCTAAATTGGTCTAACCTAGTTCTCTGTCTCTGTGGGTTAGGTTATACTACTATGATTTTACTATAATCTTTCATTTAAAGCTTTGTTAAGGTTGAACAATTGGGATTTCATATTTAATGCATACAATTTTCCAAATATTAACTGGAGACAATTATCCACTCCAGAAAACTGGAGTGGAACAATTAAAACATTAGACCATAATATTTTTAATGCATCATAAGTTAAAATTCCTCTGCTCTCATTCTCTATAATCTATGCCTGTCAAGGACGGATATACTGAAGAATACATTAAGTACTATTTACATTAGGATGATTATAAGGAAACATGACAAAAATCTATAATATGAATTTTTTAATTACAATGAAATTACCCATGCTCAGTACATTAAATTACCCTGGAGAGCAAATGACTGGAAATACTGAAAAATGTCTAAAAGCAATAGTTATATGATATGGGTGATTCTCAGTTTAGCAAGCAAAGAGTGATCTTAGCAGTGTGCATGGTGGCAATGTCAATGTGGGTCTTGTAAGATAAGATATTGGCATATATCATCATGGCTAGCTTCTTGTCTAGAATCAGTTTTTTTTGGCTCTGGCCATTACCCCAGTGCCAGAGTATTAAGTTACATCAGTGCCTTAAACTCCCGAATTTTGTTTATGTTACAGTTGTACCCAGTTAAACCTTTCCCAAAATCAGGGAAATGTGTACATGACGGGCCCACCTGCTGGGGAAAGTTCAATATGGCTTCAGAAATCATTAAAACTTGTTTACTTATCATCTAATGGCTTCATGCAGAGATCAGACAATGGAGCTTTCATGAAGCCAGCATGAAGCCAGCAGCTGTTAAATGGTAAATAAACAAAGTTTTAATGATTTAATAATGGGCTACAATCTAACAGTACCTCCAGCTGATGCCCTCATCGTAAGATACCCAGCCGGCAGTCAGAACCTGTGATTTTAGTATGTACTATACACTGTTTCATTTATCAGAGACCTCTACTGAGACTTGACAGCTATTAATATATTTCTGTCTGTGCACAGTGAAACAATTTTTGTCAATATGTATAATAAAGACACAATGGACTGTAATCACAGATCCGGTTTTGCCTATGGTTGCGTGTGTATTTTTAGGATCGGATGACCTGCACATGCATAGTAACTTTTTCCACGCACATTCCGTAGTAATTACGCATGTAAGTATTTTTGGCACGGACTTGTAAATCGCACTTAGGGACATACATATCGAGGAGCGTGGTTTTTATCCGGACGGTAGAAATTACGTGAAAAGTGGGCGGGGGGGAGCATTTGAATGGGCATTTGAGGCAGCGGTTAGATAAATACGCATGTATAAAAGTACGCACTTAAGGGTGCCCTATGGAGGCGGAAGTCGCTGAAAACCCGTCCGTGCGAGGGAAGTGTCATGGGTGTCATAGGTGCATATATTTGCGCACTTTATACGCATCTGTGAATACAATCCAATATGTATTTAAGCTTTTGAAACTCTGAAAAATAAAAATCTGAATGTGTATTTACTTGACATTGTGGTACATGGCTCCACCATTTATTATTTTGTCTCTACATTGAAATTACTGTCATAGTAATGAAAATATATATTTCTGTGTTGGAGCTTGGCTTTTTGGGTTAAATTAAAATGTATTGTTAAATAAATAGACTTAATATGTAAAATAACTTTTATGTTTGATGAAATCAGTTTGATGTCTCAGTGAAGCAGTTCCCCATGGAGGACTGGATTCACAATTACGTGTTTGGTAAGTTAAGTGCCTCTTTCTAAGTTCTGCGCTAATGCGCACGCGTAGTAAATATTTTACGCTATCAACAGAGCGTTTCGTTATGTAGATTGCATACATGTGGTCTTTTAAGACCGCATGTACGCAATCTACCTGACGAAACGCTACGTAGATAGCATAAAATATTTATTACGCGTGCGCATTAGCGCAGCACTTAGATATAGGCACGTAACTTACAAAACACGTAATTGTGAATCCAGTCCGGAATGTTTAAATTATGTAAAAAGAATACTTGAACTATCATTACTTTAATGTAACTTTATCTCTTTTCTCAAGACCTATATATACAATAATTAAATAGGATGTATACACACAATAGAAGCCTTTATGCATAATGGCTATGTAGTTACTAACTCAGTTTCCTAAGCCATAGAGATGGTTGAATAACATTTATTTAATTTTGAACATGGAAATGCAAACTCGTTCCGAGATAATACTTTGCTTATAATAAATTATAATATGATTTATTTACCAGTAAACATTTATGCTGAAAGATTGTTATGCTGCTTGAAAACTTGCCCAGAATAGGAAATTCTTTTCTAATCTTGCTTTTGAACAGAAAGTTTTATTGACTGTTTGCATTGTTTAGAGTTACCTTGGCAGAAAGGTGGTGTGGATTATCACAGATTGCTTAGATTGGTGAATGTGTGTGCATGTACAGTAAGCTACCGGTTAATGTGTAATATACTGAGACATTGTCTTCTTTGTTTTATATGTCCTGAAGGACATATTTTATTATAATAAGTCTTAGTAAAGATATACGTCCTTTGCTACAGTCACCACATCATTGGCTGTGCATATACAAAATAGCATATTTGTGAGTAACTATTTCCACATTCACATTGAGGGTCGTGTTCAGAGATCCGTCTGGCGATCGGCCCGCAAATATACGCACGGACAGAGCAAGAAACACCCACCAAAACCCCAGTCACTCCCCTTGCTTCTCCGTGCCCACGGAGATTTCCGCCTCCATAGACCAGCTGTAACTTTCCGTGGCCATTTCCGAGCGTATGTGTCCTCTGTCCGTGCATATCTTTTTGTGTTGGTGGCACAGTGATGAACGCAGATACTGTGAAAGTAAAATATTGAGTCCCCCCACCCGCCCTTTTCTAAGTAAATTTCTCTGTGCATATTTTTCCGTGGGAGATCCATGCGTATTTACCCACGTCCGATTCACAAGTCCGTCCGTGAGGTATGGTATGTGAACAGCGTATAAAAAGCTACTACGCAAGCGAAGTTTAAACGTACTTAAAAATACGCATGGAAAACGGATAACTGAATACGGCCCTAAATCTTTTTTTTCACTGTATTTTTTGGTTCTGGGCAAGTACTGTCATTTGCTGCTGGTTATAGTTCATGGTAAGCCCAGCCTGTTTCCTTCTCCTGCCTTGTGCTTTGCCTTGTGCTTTTATTTTGACTGCTGAGTGCCCCATCCTGTATTACTCCTTGCCTTACTCCCTGTGTCCTCCAGCCTTCTCATCTCTGTGTCTCCTCCTGTCCCAGCCTAGTCCTTTTCCTCCCCAGTGTGGTTGTTTTGGGCACCCCTGTGATGTTTCTTCTGTGTCTGTGTCTCAGTGAGTGCCCTTGAACTCTCTGTTTGTGTCTCAGTGTTGTTTGTCAGAGTTGGTCCCAGTGGCGCACCCAGAGGGTTTCTGGTTGCCCAGAAACCCCCCAGATTGAAAAATTTTAAAAAAATATTGAAAAATGAGCAAAAAAAAGGTGAAAATCCAAAAAGGGTGTCGAGAAAGGGGCGTGGCTTAGCAACCGTGTGATCTGGACTGACATGGAGGAAGATGATCCTGGCTTGTGCTACAATAGGAAACAGGTGGGAATGGTAAATGGGTCACTACAAATACAACAGTGCTTATGCACTGACACAGGCTCTGTACATTGTGTAATGTGCTGGTGCTCTACTAATGCATTGTATACTGCTATTACTATTAGATCTGTTCCTTCAATATAAAACTACTATTTTACTGTGTGAAAGAAGTAACTTATAAATCACCTATAAAAAAATCAGAACAGGACTTGTTACAGCCAATAACTAATGCATTTCCTTAACGTAGAATTATTATTATTTTCAAATCTACACATCATAAACTCACAGAGAACATTAATGGATGTCTTACGTCTCGGCAGTCAGATAGTACGACCATAATATCAGTATTGTCATTTTACATATGTTTTATTTTTTACAGTGCATCATATTAAGTAGCTCTTTACAATTTTACACACAGCATCCTCTGCCGCATTACAGTCTAATTCCCTAACAAACTCTCACACACACACTCACACACACACACACACACTCACACACACACACAGGCTAGGGGTAATTTTTGCCTCGTTCAGTATGACAGTGTCAGAAGAAGAGCTTGGGCAGGACGCGGCGGAGCTTATTTGCCGCTTTTTCAGGCTCCAAAACATTTGCAGCTATGCTAATATACCCAACATGTATTACATGCATTGGAAACCCCCCTTTCAAAATCCTGGTTTTGCCACTGGGTCCCTTCTAGCTTTCTTTGTCCCGCCCTTCCGTTTCCTGTCTCTTCTACTTGTTCATTTTTTACTTTCCTTTCAACTCTCTCAGTATCACTTCTGGGGGCCGTGACCTACTAGGTGACCTGCAGCCCAGCCTATTTCCACCATCAAGGGCTCTAGTGAAGACCAAGCCCTAGTTAGACTCTGCGCCCTGGGTGCGTCATTTGTAACAGCATGTGGTATTATTTGGGGACTAATCATAGAGGCTCCATGATTGAACTCATTGCCAGGAGTTTGGGCTTTGCTCTCTGTCAGGGAACCTCAGTGATCCTTGACTGCGGTTGGGCTCAAGATCCCTCCAATTACTTTACCTGGTCATTTCTCAGCAAGTGGTGCATCATGTGCCACAGCTTCATTGCTTTCAAGTTTTTGAGACTATGACATGTTTGTGGGATAGATCCAGATGTCTGATCTTCAAGCTCTGCATAATCCAGATTCACATGGTTGACCATTCATCAACCAGAGACAACCTTAGATTTTCATACTCAAGCACAGAGAAGTTTCAAGAACCAGAGAAGTCTGGATCTGTAGTCATTAAAAGGGAACACCTATACTGACCATCATCTTTGAGGGAACAGCCACCTGCAAACTCAAGCAGCTTCTCTTAGGAAGTGCCATTGCTCTGAAATCTGGATGAGTTGGAATACTTTCTCCATATTCAGCTTCTGGATCCAGATCAGTTTCTTATGACCTGCTACCATCTTCCCCTCTCTGTTAGGAAATCAAAATGAAAGTTTCATTTCCCGAAATAGGGACATCCGAAAGTTCCTTTTCGGATGTCCCTATTTGAATACCGCACAACCGCAGGGAAAGGTGAGTAACCTCTCCAGGGTGTGTGGAAGGGAGGGTTTAACTGGAAACACTCAGGAAACAACTAATTAGAAAGTCCATACTATTATTCAATTATTTATTTGGTTCAAGTATGTTTTGTATTTCAGTAACACAGAGTGTAGACAATGGATTCCAAATGTTTCCCAACAATATCCTTTTTAAATTAAATATTTACTCACCACTCTGTTGTCTATAGAGTTTACAAGAAAGTCTACTTCTGCTGCAAGGTCTGTTTATTCAGTTATTCATGCATTCCTTTCATCATTCATTCAGACAACTGTCAAGAATTTCCAAAAGTTTAGAAAATATCCACACTTTACTGACTTGTTTAGCACCCCCTCCAACATGACCCCCTCCATTCGGTACAAAATACTCTGCTTCTGCACCTCCTTCCTAATCTCTGATTGCAGTCACCTGTGTTATACTAGTTATTTGAATAGAAAGGTGTGTAACACAGGTGACTGCAATCAGAGATTAGGAAGGAAGACCAGGAGCAGAGTGTTTTGTACCGAATGGAGGGGGTTATGTTGGAGGGTCTGGTTTAGTTCTTATACAGAGTAATATTTACAAACCAGTTTAACAAAAACATTACCTAAAGTGAATTTGCTAAATAATATATGTGGAACTGGATCCAGAGTTTAAAAATAAGTGGAAAATTACACCTGAGCAAAACCATGCTGAATTTCTGAGGGATTCAAATGTATTGTATTCTTTGCATGCAGGGAGAATACCACCTCAGCTCTAATACTGATTGCAACAGATGAAATTTGCATTCCCTGCAATTCAATATGTTTTGCCCAGGTGTAATTTTTTACCTGGTTTCTTCTTCCTTTCATAGTCTGTATCCGGCCCATACTTATTTAATATGTTTGAAGTATTATATTTGTCATGAAGCATAGTATTCTTCATATTTAGTTTTATGTAATGTACTGAACTGTAGATACTGACCATAAATGCTCTTGGAGAAGCTTAATGATTTAGCATGAAAGTAAATAGACAATGGTCATTTAATTGCTATCACCACCCCACCAAATTGGATAAAGACAGGGCCAGGTGTGGCCACCTGGGGCTAAAAATTATCAAGGGCCCACACTATATATTATGCTATGGAGGAGGATATCAGGCTCTGACATTCATCTTTATGCACTGCAGTGGGAAGTCTGGAGATCTGCTGTGTGTGTGGGGGCCTATTTTCAGAGAGAGGCCTGGGACTTTTAGTCCCATTAGCCCCATTGTTAATCTGGCCTTGGATAAAGGGCACAAAACCATGTATTGTCAAGACTGTTCCTAGTCTCACCATTCCCTCTAGATATAATTCAGCTGTTTACTCTGTGAATTCCACCAAAACATTCAGCCTACATTCTAACAAACAATGGGCCAGATACAGATTTAACGTTCGTTGACCTATACAACAGAACTCAACTGGTTACACTACAGAAATCCTTGTGTACTGAAAACACAATATCATATTCATGGAGATCCATACGGGGTGCCTGCTGCATGCCTAAACCCTGGTAGAGCGGCAGGGATAAGCATTGTGGGCATTAGGCATTCACAAGGGTCTGCATTCGCATGGAACACAGATCCGTGCAGAAAACTTAGGGTTAGTTTATGGATGCATATGTTGTCCACAGTTGAAAGGGGAGTTCACTTCCCTCTAGCGTACGGATTTCTAGACCTCCGTATATACGAACTCGTGCGGAGGTCTGTATCAGGTTTTTTAAACAATTAGAAAACCTGTTTTAACACCAGTAATTTAAAATCATCCATCCAAATAGGTTTCCACCATTTTTAATTTACATTATTTAGGAGTATAAATATGTTCTAGCACTGAGACAGTACCTGCTGGCGCAGTGCGTTGTTAACAGCCAGGCAGACACTGACAGCATCGAGCTCCCTCTCACCTGAGTGACGCTGGCGTGACCCCAAGGTCGCATCAGTGTCATTCAGTGAACAGAGAGAAAGAAAAGAGATTCAGCAGTCAAGGAAAGTTGGCAAATGGGGGGTCGCAAGCACCTCCCCCCTAAGACAAAATATTCCAAAGCCCCTAGAACAAGTCCCCAGTAATTCCCCAGAAATTGTAGTACATAGAAAAGTAACACAAATATGTAATGTATCAGACAGATGGGCTTGTGTAGCAATCTTCATAAACACATTATTATGCTGATCTATGAGTCACTCTTAACCCTTCCATCTGAAATATACTGAGAATGAGTAATTCTGGATGCTGCTCCATGCCAGTTACACACTGAGTATCACAGAATCCACAGAACAGCTCTGTATACCTTTATCTCCTCACTCCCAAAACTCTACACATAAATATCAATTTATAACAAGTTGATGCATGAGGGCAGAGCGTCATCTCTTTCCTCTGCACATTTCAAAATGTCTAAGGACAGGCTGTGTTTACTCTGATCGTTGTGAGACATCAAAATAATGATTATTAGTACATTTTATTTTCCTTTTGTCTTCACAGCTACGAAACAGATTAATATATCTCTGGATGTCTATGTGCAGGCAAGGATTTTTGATTAATGTCTTTATTTACATTATGCAAGTATAAAAATGCTAAAGAAACAAAGAACACTATCTCAATCTAATCACAAAGCCAGGACAAGGACTACAAGTCAATGTAGCTTTCAATTAGAATGATTTCTAAGTCATATATTGTTATACAAGCAATGCTTTTTAAGTGGTTGCAGTCCCCGGTTAGAATGTCCCATTTCTGAAAGAGGGACATCCGAAAGTTGCTTTTTGAATGTCCCTATTTTAAATACTTACCAATTTCTAAAAAAAAAATTCAGAAGAGGTGAGTATGCAGAACGGCATACTTCACCCATTCACATTCGCAAATTCCGCCGCCACCGATATCTCTCCGCCTCTGCTATCGCTGGACCGAGGGAAAGGTGAGTAACCTCTCTGTGCGGGGTAGGGAGGGTT
Source organism: Limnodynastes dumerilii (assembly GCA_011038615.1). Classification (NCBI taxonomy): domain Eukaryota; kingdom Metazoa; phylum Chordata; class Amphibia; order Anura; family Limnodynastidae; genus Limnodynastes; species Limnodynastes dumerilii. The sequence goes on along the minus strand of WWET01001111.1, from coordinate 322,267 downwards.
AGGGGCAGGCCGCCAGGAAGGGAGGGTTAAGGTCAGGCTGCGGGAGATGGTGGGTTAGGGTCAGGCTGCCAGGAAAGGAAGGTTAGTGTTAAGGTAGTGAGAGGGGAGGGTTAGGGTAAGAATTAGGGAACGGACTGGGGGACTATTTTTTTTTAATAACTTTTGCTTGTGTATCTCTACACATAATGCCTCGTCGTACTTAAGTGCCTAATCCAGCCCATACTGTACAACGTAAATGCCTCTCTCCACCTACAATGTGTATTTTCTTCTTGCGCAGGGCTGACACGCACTTTCATACATAGTTACGAACAAGTTACGTATGATCAGTGTTACGATGCGTAACATCTGCTGAGCGCATGCGCAGTGCATACAAACAGCCAAATTTAAGCATGCAGCATGCGCAAATTCACTGTCGTACTTAACTCTGGATCTACCCCTTAATGTTTGCTAATATGTCCTCAGCGTTTCCTGGGACTCCCAGTGGAGGACTTACATTATTAGGGCCCTGAAGCCTAAACGGTTATGGGGGCCCCTTTGCAACCAGCAGCAATAAGGCAACATCCAGCAAGGTCCATAGGTCCAAATGGTGGAGAACAGGGCGACGGAGTGGAGTCTTTGAAAATGGGACATACAGAGGGCCCCTTCCCACCAGTGACGAGATCTGGGTAACTGCCCCTTCCCACCAGTAACGAGGTCTGGGTAACTGCCCCTTCCCACCAGTAACGAGGTCTGGGTAACTGCCCCTTCCCACCAGTAACGAGGTCTGGGTAACTGCCCCTTCCCACCAGTAACGAGGTCTGGGTAACTGCCCCTTCCCACCAGTAACGAGGTCTGGGTAACTGCCCCTTCCCACCAGTAACGAGGTCTGGGTAACTGCCCCTTCCCACCAGTAACGAGGTCTGGGTAACTGCCCCTTCCCACCAGTAACGAGGTCTGGGTAACTGCCCCTTCCCACCAGTAACGAGGTCTGGGTAACTGCCCCTTCCCACCAGTAACGAGGTCTGGGTAACTGCCCCTTCCCACCAGTAACGAGGTCTGGGTAACTGCCCCTTCCCACCAGTAACGAGGTCTGGGTAACTGCCCCTTCCCACCAGTAACGAGGTCTGGGTAACTGCCCCTTCCCACCAGTAACGAGGTCTGGGTAACTGCCCCTTCCCACCAGTAACGAGGTCTGGGTAACTGCCCCTTCCCACCAGTAACGAGGTCTGGGTAACTGCCCCTTCCCACCAGTAACGAGGTCTGGGTAACTGCCCCTTCCCACCAGTAACGAGGTCTGGGTAACTGCCCCTTCCCACCAGTAACGAGGTCTGGGTAACTGCCCCTTCCCACCAGTAACGAGGTCTGGGTAACTGCCCCTTCCCACCAGTAACGAGGTCTGGGTAACTGCCCCTTCCCACCAGTAACGAGGTCTGGGTAACTGCCCCTTCCCACCAGTAACGAGGTCTGGGTAACTGCCCCTTCCCACCAGTAACGAGGTCTGGGTAACTGCCCCTTCCCACCAGTAACGAGGTCTGGGTAAGCGCCCCCACGGCGCTGCTACGGCGCAACGCCGGGCAACATCTGCCCGGCGCATGCGCAGATCGGCTGCAAAGCCGATCTTACACTTACACCCGCCGTCCGAACGACGGCGGCCGTTCTTCTGGATCAGGCCCAGGGTGCGGAGAGGGGGGTCTTAGGGTCAGGTCAGCACTGTATGAGAAATTGCTTGGACCTGTCGTGCACAACACAATGGTGTATTTACAGTTTTATAATTTTTGCATTAGTTAGTACTGTAATTCACACCTCTCTGATGCGCGAACTAAAACTGTGGATGTTGATCAATTGAATAGAATCTTTAGTTAGTTGGATAGGGGACACTATCTGAGTGCAAAGTATAACTTTGGTCACATTAATTGAGGAAAAACTCAGTTGAATGGCTAGAATATGCAATATGTAAATTAGCTAAAATCGCGACCTGTGCCTACAATGCAGGGAATAGAATTGGAACCATGTAGTGTACTTTTAGAGAATCTTCTACTGATTGTTTGAGCTGCAGAGGTTTTTATTATTCAGTTAAACTCATGTGAAATAATTATCTGAGATCTGTAAGTCCGCACAGAAGAGGGGAATAAACACCTCTGTCACTTCCCTCTCTCATGCATATTTCTGGACACTTACATGTCTTGAACCCTACTTTAACTACTCCGCACAGATCTGCGTCCGCACTGAACTGCTGCTCTCCGTCCCGTGCCTATCCTCTTCTGTCTAACAGGATTACACATGCGGAGGTGAAGGGCCGGCCCCTTACACGGTTCTTCTTCCATATGGAACTAAGAATTGCAAAAGTCCCTTCCTTACTTGAATCTGATCTAGGGCCAATAATTTGAACCCGTGTAAAGCCTCTAAAAGATATATTGTTTTATCAGCTTGTTAACCCCAAATCTCTTGCAGGGCCATGCATGAAAACCTTGGAAGGTAGAAATACAAGTGTGAGACCTGGGATAAATTCCCCTCAGAATCAAAGTTATAGAAAATTTTAACGTTATTGTACTTTGTCCCAGCAAAACTACATGTAACTACATGTAGGTGGAGGTAGTTTAATGTGGGAGGGGTTTGCGGTCATACGCTCCTGTGTGAGAGTATTTTCACTTGCTTAGGCCAGCTGAAGTTAGGGTAGCCTTCAGCCGGCATAAGTGAGGGAAAATACGCTCACACAGGGGGAGAGAGCACGCCGATACGCTGTGCTTTACTAAGCACAGCGCATCGGCGAAGGTCTGGATCAGGCCCATTATTACTTATCCCAGAAACTTCCCTTTCCTCCACAGTACATTCATCCTGCATATTTTCAAGGGTTCTGATCTGCGTTAAGCACCCCACAGATACACCCGGGGACACTGGGACTGCCACGATTAGCGGCAAACGCCGCTGTACTTACCCTGTCACAGGCCATCTGGCAGCGGCTTCCCCACTATGTGCCATTCTGCAGCCCTTCGAGGGTTCCTGCAGAGGTCTCCATTAAAGCATGTTTATATGTGTCTGGGATTAGTCATCTGCTTCATTACATCTCTGGTGCATGGGCGTCAACATCTTGCCTCCTGTCAGGTGATTCCCAGTAGCCACTCAGGTGCTCCTCTGCACACACATGATTCCTCCAGCCAATCTGTGCACTGGGCGGGCTACTTAAACTCTGTGCACAGTCCATGCTGTGCCCAGATCAACTTGGTCTTCTAGGAACAATGCGGTCATTCTAGGTTCCTGAACTGTCTTCCTTGCATCATTGCACTACCGATCCCAGCAGTGCCTACATCTTGGCTCCTGCAAGCCAGAACTTCTTAGTCACTCTGGAGCCTGGTTCCTTCCTGCAATCCACAGTTAAAGTCAAGTCCACAGTCTGAGTCCCTACTCAAGTCCTCAGTCAAGTCAAGTCCACAGTCTGAGTCTACAACTGCAGCCTGGTCAAGTCTTCTACACTTTAATTCTGAATTCCAAGACTGTTTTTCATTTGTGCCCAATTGGCATAGTCCGATTGTGACACTGTTTTATTTATGCCCATTTCTGTTCATTCAATTATTCATTCAATAAACAAGTTTCCTTTCACTTCTGCTCGTCTGCTGTTTACCTGGGAACCCGGGACAGGTCCCACAAATCCTTGCAGTTCATGACAGGGACCACAGAAGTGGCATTAGGAGGAAAAACCCCCAAGTCTATACTGTCCTCCCCCACAGAGTCCACCATAGTCAATTTATCTATGGGTAACAAAGTCTCTTTGTCTCTTACACAGCTGGGTTCAGCATCTGATTTGGAGTCCACCGACTCCACAGCTTGCCTCAGATTTGCAGATTTTGTTTTGATCTCCAGCACGATCTCTTCCTCCTCCAGGTTAGTAATCACTTGCCTCAGTCTATCCCAATCACAGCTGTATTTTCTGTTGCAGGTTCTCTTCTTCTGTGCGATCTGCCTCTGGACACTGCCCAAGGAAGTAGTCAGCAACTTCATCTCCACCAACAACTCTTTATCCCCCTCGTGTGTGACCACAATGGATCTTTTCAGTTTTGCCATTGCCAGGACTCTGTACCTTGTGACTTTTGTTGCTTCTTGTATTTTAAAATCTTTTTATTAAGCGCACACTGTACTTTATATAAAAATACATATCAATCCAATTTTCATTACAAACATGTTATGGCAGGAATATCACAGTGAGTGAAAAGCATAAATCAGGTAAGATAAAGCATAGCAATAATACATCTTAATGAAGTACAGCAAATATTGCAAAGGTGTATCTTACTAGATTTACTAATTCATTATCCCACACAATTTGGGAGAAGGATGGGAGGATCCTCTTAAATACCAAGAGGTAAGATGGAAGGTGACATAGACTTGACATTTGGTTGCAGGTGAAAGACCATCTATATATTTCTCCAGGGGTGTATCTATGGGTCCAGCACCCCTGGCAAAGTAAGGGACTGCCCCCCTCCCCCATTACCCATTTACTCCCAGTACTCCCATCATGTGCCTCCAGTCCCATCTGTGCCTCCTTCCAGGCTCCAGCCCCTCCCCCCACCCCACCCCAGGTTTTCTTACCTTACTGCGGCTAGCATTGAAGTTCCGCAGTGGCCGAGATTTGCAATAGAAATGAAGCCTATGATCGCGGGTATCCTAGCAACCAGCCATCCCTCATTTTAAAAGCATCCAGCCGCAGTCAGACCAGGGCAGCGCTAGGCGACACTATCTCTTAGCCCCAGGTGGCATCAGCGGGGGTGACCATCCTTTGGCTGGCGCCCCTGGTGGGTGGCACTTGCCACTTAGGTGTGTTTATTTGCGGATCCGTGCATACTTATTTCATTCTTAAGATTGGATAAGGCCTTTAGTCTCTAGCTAACTGTTAGTTGACTACATTTGATTACTCTTGTTATTATAGACATGAAAACATTTGATTAGCAGAAAGCAGATTATCATTATAATGTTTAATTTCTTCAAGAGACATTAATGCTTTCTTCACAGTATAACATTCACTCTATGAGTTTTTCCATATTAAAAGGAAATTTTATAGAACTGAATTTAACATAGTTTCACTTGAATGAAGTACCTCTGTAATATACAAGCAATAAACTCTTACAATGACACAAAATCAGAAGTGACCTTTAAAACTTTACCACTTAAACTCCAAAAAGCAATAAATCATGACTATTAAGGCTGAAGCCTTAATGGACATGTTCTGTTAAGCAATACATGGCATGTCATCACATCCTGTGGTTAGCTACAGATTTAGCACTGTCATGGAGTGAGATTGCTGTCACTCACAACATGGAGGAGTTGCTTATGTACAGATTTGATTTAGTATATATTTTTGTGCCCAGCAATGAAATAAAAAGTTAACCAGATTACCATGCTCAAAATTTCCACAGACTCTCTTTATATATCCAAATAAACCCTTCTTCTGTAAAACCTATATTTCTATTTGTTTATTTTCAGTAGTGCGCCATAATAACATACATACTTTGAACTTATCTTTCAGTTTCATTTTTATCTATTCTCACTTTTATTGGGCCAGATTCTAAAATTAGATTTTCCTGCAACTGGATACAATAAAAAAAGATGTGAAGAGCTTCCCAATTGCATAGACAGTGTCTACCATAACTATTCCAACTCAAGTGCATGGATCAGTACTCACATGAGCATGAGTACATTGTACTATGAAGATTAAAACCCAGTCCTGGAAGATTCAGAAGGCTTTGGACTCAAAAATCTGGCTGGGGTCAGAAACCTTTTTGACCTTTTAGCACTAATAAACTAAAAAGCAGGGCCGATCTGTTAGGAATGCACAGAAACTGGGGGGACTTAGATTTCTGGATCTGGCCTATCAGTATTATACATACTGTATAGAGCCATAAATGAGGTTGAAACACAGCATTTTTTTTGGGGGGAGGGGTGCAGGGGCATGAAAACCATGTTTTATCAGTTGCCATTTTAAATATATTCACTTTTTCCTTTTGCATTTAAAGTAGTGGCGTCACTAGGGTTGGCGTTACACGGTGCAGTAACTCATGGTGTCGCTCTTTCCCCCCTAGAATAGCCGCGGTCCCTTGCAAATCTTGGCCACCGCAGGATTTTAATTCTAGCCGCAGACCCGCTCGGAGGACACAGGCAAGGTACGAAAACCTTAGAGGGATGGGACTGGAGCCTGGAGGCACATGATGGGAGTACTGGGGGCACCAGTCCCTTACTTTGCCAGGAAAGCTGGACTCATAGATACACCCCTGTGTATGAGATAATAACTGCAGTAAGCATAAGCTTCAGCCCACAGCCGTTTCAAGACCTAGTGGACCCAAGGGCAAAAAAATTTTTCGCCGTTTCTTCCCCTCCCCGCCCAAAAAAAATAATGTAAGCATCCAGCCATTTAATCCCCTTGTATGTGCTCAGTCATCCATTTTTGCCTCTTATAAGTGTATCCAGCTCCCAGTTGTGCCCCTTCTATGTGTGTAGCTTTAATTTCTGCCCCTTCTGTGTGTCCAGCTTCCATTTAGCACTTTATATGTGTCCAGTCTCTATTTCTGTCTCTTATATGTGTTTATGCGGACCAAATCTGTTTCCATGAATGATGCTTCCTTATGTGTGAGGTCAGCGTTATGCAATGAAAGAGGTTTGGTACTATAGGGCTACTGTAGGAGCCCTGTATAACCAGTACAGTTTATGTAAATGACGCTGATCATATATATATACTCCCAAAAAATAGGTTGAGAACTGCTGTTATAGATTATGGGCCTGATCCAGACCTAGTTAAGTGCTTGAACTTAAGTAAGTGCTTGAAATTAGTTACTCCTGGGCTAAATCATGTTGATTTCAGGGGGAGTCAAATAAATTGTATTCTTTACATGCAGGGATATATCTTTGAATTGCTTACTGCACACAGATACTGACCAGCGCTACTATCACGCTGTTATTTAGACTGCGGATAGGAAACATCAACTCTCAACTCCAATACTGTTTGCAACAGATTAAATATGACTCCCCTGCAATCAACATGGTTTAGCCCAGGAGTAACTAAGTTCAAGCACTTATCTAGGTCTGGATCCAGCCCTATGTTTTTATCTTGCTGGGAAGCTCTTTTAATGTTATAGGATTCTCATCTATACTATACTATACTGTCTTTACATTGTGTTGTATCATTTGTGTGCCCTCATCCCCCATGTCTTTGTATATGTGACTTTAGTAAAATCACTGCTCATGTTCACCCGCTTACTACTTGTTCTGTCACATTGTGCAGTGACGAGGACAGGCGGCCATCTTTCTATCTGGACCCCTGAATAATGATTACATAACTCAGTCAAAAACAAGTGCTGTGACCTTGTCCCCTCCCCCAAATACCTTCTGCCCATGGGTGTAATAACAATTATTGTGTTTCTCAAGTGTCATTGAGATCTGGGAGACATCTCTTGTTGTAAAGCAAGAATATTACATTCAACATTGCATTTAGTTGTTATTGTTACACACAATACATAAAGAATAATAACATTTCAAAATATTTATAATTAAACTTGTAAAACTTTATCTGAAAAGCTATAGTAACTAAGAATTCTAGGTACTTCTTTATTTTTGCGGCCCCCTGCTGCACTACGCTACTTACGTATTATTATTATTTTTTTTTCCAGCAGAGGGCGCGCGCGCGCACACACGCTCCGCCGGTGCTGCTGCAGATGCTGCAGCTGTGGTGTGTGTGTGTGTGTGTGTGTGTCCCCGTCCCCGGGACACACACACACACACACACACATCCACCA
>WWET01001111.1:284267-302659 GCA_011038615.1 Limnodynastes dumerilii | reverse complement strand
ACAAATTGATTGAGCAACTTCCATTCTGTGTTTGTACAATTATATGCAATTAATTATATGGTGTTCATAAGGCAGTGGTTAGAACACAATCACAGCTAGACCCTATATTTCGCTAAGAAACTGAGTTATAACAGTTTGTTTTGCAGAAGAGGATTATAATGAAATGAAAAGAACAGACATATAAAAGGAAGGATTTCATTTTGCCTCATCTGTCCTGACCTGTTTGGATCTTGGGACCATATTCACAGATCCGTTTGTTTAAAGTACGTAATTATACGCACGCACGTTGCAAGGCAACACCGATGATGCTTCCCTGACACGGCCACGTTGTCGGTGACTTCCGCCTCCATAGGGCAACCTTAACTGTACGTGTGCATTTACGTGCGTATATTATTTCCGTACGTGCGTATCTAACTAACCTCGCCCTTAAATGCCCATTTAAATGCCTCCCCCCCACCCACTTTCACCTAACTTTGAACATACGGAATTCAACCCCGCACCTCTGTACATATGTCCCTAAGTACGATTCAATCCGTTTGTTTAAAGTACGTAATTATACGCACGCACGTTGCAAGGCAACACCGATGATGCTTCCCTGACACGGCCACGTTGTCGGTGACTTCCGCCTCCATAGGGCAACCTTAACTGTACGTGTGCATTTACATGCGTATATTATTTCCGTACGTGCGTATCTAACTAACCTCGCCCTTAAAGGCCCATTTAAATGCCTCCCCCCACCCACTTTCACGTAACTTTGAACATATGGAATTCAACCCCGCACCTCTGTACATATGTCCCTAAGTACGATTCACAAGCCCGTGCCTAATGGACTTCACTGCCTAAATTCTATGGAACTTGTGTGGCAAAAGTTACTACGCTCCTAAAAATATGCACGCAACTCCAAATAAAAACGTATCTGAGAAGACGCTCCTTGGTGTTTAGCTCCCGCCATTGCATATTGTGATGCACCTAGGGAGTTTTGTAAATGGCCTTCACTGACATTTCCTGAGTCTGCCTTAAGAAAAGGCCCTTGCCTTTTTAATCATACTTTGTAGAACTACACACTAATTGAGCATCCGCTTCTCAACTTTCAAAATATATTTTAAACCTCTCATGAGCTGTTAAAGTCTGACAGAAAATCTATGTTGCTGGTATATATTCTCAGAATGCTATTAGTATGCATTCCCTTTTGAAAGGAGAATTATAGGGCTGATTTGGCTTCCATAGAAATTTTAGAGGTTTGCTGCCAGCTAACCCATTAACAGAATCATTTTCTTTGACCCACCAATGCATAACAAGCAATTCAAGTAGATGGCTGGCTGATTGTTAAAAGGTTAATAGATATGTATTCAACTTAATGTAAATATATTCTTTTCTCTTCGCATCTAAATACAGACACTGTATTCCAGTGTCTGTCCAATCTGAAAACACCCCCATTATACTGAAACAGTGCCAAGACCAAACTACATGGTAAAGCCAACTGTGGCTCATTTATTTTCAAGCTGGGCACACAACATAGTGAGTACAGTGGGATAAAATTTTTGGTACAGACTCGTTTCTGCTATCAGTGATGTCCCAATGTTTGACCTTTAGTGTAACGATTCCCATTTATCTTCCAGAAGTAGTTCCGCCTTTATGGGCGTGAGGATGTGATCTCCATAAATAAAGTTATATTTGTGAAATACAGACAGACGAAAGGTCATTTTCATCTGCCTGTATTTTAAAAAAAATATCACTAATAAGATGTTTTTATTAATGGATAAATAAGTAAGTTTCCCATTCGTTATTTACGAAACCCGCCGCCCACCGCAGACCCGCCGCTATACCAGACAGGTTAGTGGAGACTCTAAGGGTTTGGCTATGGGGAGGGGAATCTCTGGGTTAGGCTGCAGGGAGGGGTGTCTCAAGGTTAGTCTGCGGGGAGGAGAGTCTCAGGGTTAGGCTACAGGGAAGAGAGTCTTAGGGTTAGGCTGCGGAGAAGGGAGTTATTTATTTAAATAAATAACATATAATAATAATAACTTGAGGAGCAACATCCCAATAAAGATAATCTCCACCATATAGAGGGCTAACACAAAGACGCTGGAACAAAAGTGTTCATTGCCACATAACCACGTACCTGAACCTGAGGTGCCACGTAAGAACCTACAACCTGTACCTACCGATTTTGTTCAGGCAAATAATGATTTCCATGATGAATTATGATGAATTATTATGAATTATGATGAAATGCTGGTTCTAGCTAATAAACAGCTGTGCCTGCAACAAAAAAATCATGTGAAGTTCAGAGTGCTGTCCTCAGTATGTCTGGTTTTTTACCATAAATAATATTGTAGATTGACCTAATCATGTTGCCAGGAGACCTTAGAAAATGAAAGCCTTGACTAATGTGATCTACATTTTATTACAAAATAAAGAATAAAACTGAACCAAGCAGAGGCTATAAAACTAAGGGCTCTATTTACTAACTTCATTTTCAGGTGATAATGCCTGTTTTAACACTAAAACGTTCATTATCACCTGAAAATGAACTTTGTACAATTTACTAAGCTGCATTCGCCACGAAAATCTGCTGTTTCCATGGCGATGCATACACACTTCCTAAGTCTTCGCTGGCCCGTTGATTTTAATGGGTGCCAGCATTACATTGCAATGTACTACGACTCGGTGCCGAAATTATCATTCGGCACCGAAGGTAAAAATAACGCCATTTCAGGCGTTAGTGACTTCATGCCAGCAATCTCCCCATATTCCCCCCTTTCCCTCCCTCTAATAGCTGTTATTAGGGGGAGGAAAAGGGGGGCATGTATGGGGAGACCGCTGGTATAAAGGAGGATGCGGTCATTTAAAAAAAAGTAAAAAAAAATTGTAGTTTTTTTTTACCAAAAAACTTAAGGATTTGGTTCCATTATAAACGGAACCAAATCCTAGAAAGATGCTCACTCACCTTAATGGAGCTCATTATCCAAGAAAGGAGTGGGGTCCTCAGTCACACCAAGAATGAGATAGAAGAACTACAGAGAAAACTTACCCCATTCTCCAATACTGAGGAATTCAAAGTGTTAGAGACCCACATCAATAACCGGGTGAGAAAAAAATGAGGAATTCATTATTAAACGAAAATTTGGGAAATTTATGAGGGATGGCATAGATTGCAATGAGGAAACCCCTGTGGAGGTAGAGACAGTCAGAGGCAAGATCCCTACTCCTCCACATCCCCCTTCCCCTCTGAATAGACCTCCACCTTACATTACAGTTAGAGATAGAGATCCAGTATCCCATCCCCCACCACATGAGTACCACACACCAAGAAGATCACCACCTAGAAGGGTTAGTTATTATACTTTTAATAATTGGGTATTTTTCACTTGCTTTGAGACCAATATTGCTTGTCTATTGTTTTTAATGCATGTATCTAATAAAACCTATCTGTTGTTATATATGAAACTCTCTTCCATTTTTTTGAGGCACCTGTCGGGACTTTCAGAGGTACAAGGGGGATGGACTTATTGAAAGGGGCTGCTCTAATTTATGGACTCTAATTCATGAACTTGTTCTTGGATCTATGGACTCACTTTTTTTATTTGACATGTTCCCCCCAAAAAATTCATTGATTCATTTGCACATATTTATTCATTTTTTTCCCATTTGTTGTACCTTTTTTGTTTATTTATTATTTCATTTTTTCTTATACCCTGCTTTATACTTTATTTATATATTTTCTTTTATTTTTATACAGAGGAATTAGGTCTTTTCTATTAGACCAACATAATTTGTTGTTCCCATTGTTTTTTGTCAAGGACATTGGGGCTGATCCAGACCTAGTTAAGTGCTTGAACTTAGTTACTCCTGGGCTAAACCATGTTGATTTCAGGGGGAGTCAAGTTAATTGTATTCTTTGCATGCAGGGATATATCTTTGAATTGCTTACTGCACACATATACTGAGTGCTATCAGAATACATAGCGCTATATAAAAATTTCACATTCACATCAGTCCCTGCCCTACTGGAGCTACATACTAAGTTCCCTAACACAGACATACACACACACACACACACACACACACACAGTAGGGTTAATTTATTCAGCAGCCAGCATGTTTTTGGAGTGTGAGAGGAAAATGGAGCACCCAGAAGAAACCCACACACACAGGGAGAACATACAAACTGCACACAGATAAGAGCTAGTCCGGGAATCGAACTCTTGACCTCAGCGCTGTGACACAAGTGCTACATGTATATTACATAGATATTATTACATTTCTGAAGTTATGAACAAATACTAACATAATACTCAACTGTCAACATTCTGACCTGTCTATATTACAGTATATTCCAGACCCGGATCTAGTGAATTATGAACTTTTGTTATGTTAATTTTGTTCGTTTTGTTAAAGTATACATAAATTAATATACATGAATACTGTAACGTCTACTAACGACAGTGTGATGAAAATATAGGGTTTCCATGGAAATGTTAATTAATGACTTTACAAAAAGCACACACATCTATCACCAGCATTATGTGAAACATAATATAGAATAAAATGCTATAATAACAGAGTCAACTTACTTTTTCATACAATTATGTGCATGAGAAAGGTAAAAACGAATGATCGAGACGACATTAGCCTTCATTAAAAGTGGTTTTTGAAAATCCAATTCTGAATGGTATTTAGTCACAGAGCAATGGGCTCCCCCACATCAACAGAAGAATGAAATCGCCCCCTCCTTCCTTCCCACAGATGCCTCTTATGCCATAACCCTATTATCCTGATCGGTAAAATTAATACCAGGGAAATTTTCCTCTGCCTTTATAATATTAGGAAAATAAGGGTCAACATTAACCTGAAAGAGGTTGGATTCCCTAGTTATGGGGCCTGTACGGCGCATGTGCAGGATTTAACTAGTATCGTCGGAGCTTCATTAATGAATGAAGCTCCGGTGAAGATGGGGCATCTTCACCGGAGCTTCTATTGCAGGACATTGCGATCCTGCAGAATGAAGGGGCATCTCTATAAATTAGGTAAACGAAGTGTCCAGGCTCGCTGCGATGATAAGCGAGCCTGGAGCACTATCGTTCACCTATTTTTAGGGATCTCTATAGATAGAACCCACTGTTTGCAACAGATGAAATATGACTCCCCTGCAATCAACATGGTTTAGCACAGGAGTAACTAAGTTCAAGCACTTAACTAGGTCTGGATCAGCCCCATTGTCCCTAGTATACTTTCATTTAGATAGTGGTTTAGTTTTATTTTCACAGCACTTTTCATCACACCACAATCTCCCTTTGTATCCAGTCCTAACTCTGTTGGAACACCCATACTGAACATTAGTGCAGCTTAATTGCATTAAGAGTGTTGACCTTCTTCCAGGCATGTGGGAATCCGTGCCGATGCCCACATTAGTCCTAAGTCAGACGTCCGTGTTTGTGAATCAGTCAGCCATGGTTTCCGCGTGTATATTTGGGTTCTGTGCAGTTTAACGGATCATAAAAATGCGCATGGAGATTCTACACTTAAGTGTGAATCAGGGCCCTGTTTATCTGTTGTCTCCCCTTTTTTTCTATGACGGCCTTATTGCGCTCAATGAGGCATAGCAATCAATCCACGAAGCACCGAGCTTTGGTGCTCCGAAATGTAAGTAAAAAAAATCTCCCACTCCTTTCCTTAATTCTAACCCTAACCCTAACCCTCCCCTCTCATTACCCTAACCCTAATCCTTCCTTACTTTCAGCCTGACCCTAACCCTCCCTACCCCGCACCCTGGAGAGGTTACTCACCTTTCCCTCGGTCCGGCAATAGCAGCGGCGGAGGGATATCACGGTGGCGGTATCTGCAAATCACAATGGCTGAGTATGCCTATCACCCATTCTAAAAAAAAATTGAAACTGGTGAGTATTTGAAAGAGGGACATCCGAAAAGAAACTTTCGGATGTCCCTATTTCAGAATGAAGAGTTTCTAACCGGGGACTGACAACGGTGCTGTCATACGCGCTCAGTCATATGGGCAGCCTTGCGTCCATCTTTCTGTGTGCGTTCTTGTTCTGAGCATTCGCAGTGATCATGTTGGCTGTGCTTCTGTCTGAAAAACAGATAGAAGCGCAGCTCTGGATCAGCTCGATAGTCATCTAGACTAAGTTACCTAAGTTTAATATGTTCTTTCTCTTTATTGTTGTTTTCCCTTTTTAAAAATGATATATTTGCATGTTGATTATTGTTAATGTGGCAAGTTGTATTGTATAAACTGTAACAACATGACCATTCTTTTAAAGTAAAGAATCTATATCAAACAATGTATTAATACACTGTCTCTTTTGTTTATTAACATTTATTATATAGCTCCAGAACATTCCATGGTGCTTTGGAACAATCACAGTACTATAAAAGAGCCTGTGATTTATCAGACATAGAGACCCTGCCTGCAAGTTTAAATCAATAGGACAATAGTCATTTGATGCATGAGGTTAAGTGGCTGAGAAATTTGATGTCTGTCTGAAGAGGTGAATTTTCAGGGAACATGTGAATATATGATGTTCACAATTGCTCTAATATATTGGGGAGAAAGTGACCCTTAATTTTAATTAACAGTTTAAGAGATAAATTCAAGTGCTCCTATAAAAGAAGTTATTTCCTTGCAATAAAAAAAGAAATAAGAGCACACTGTGGGACTAATTTATAGTTGAACATATGTTTATATGACAGCATATTAAGCAAAATGTTGCAGCTCTGATGCTGATCCATATGGCGTGTTTACAAAATGCATACTCCGTTCATATTTTACATAATGCAATATCAACTGATTAGTTACTGGATAAAATGTTAGATGTGACAATACTAATCATGATGCATTTTCCGAACAGCCACTGAACTGTGCATGTAAACACTGAGTGACGAGCGCTAAGCGTGCAAACCACAACCAGAAAAGGCAGATTGTCACAAAAGATATATTAATAAATGTATGTATATATACAATGCATAACAACCCAAAAACAGAAATTGACCTGTGCTGGTGACTAGTTGTGCAATACTAGAAAAAGAAACAAGAAACAAAAAACAATGAATGAATGGGTTGAAACAGAAGCAAGTGGTTCAAACTAAAAACACATTTATTATCTAAATAAACAAATAAAGAGTAAAATCAACTATATAAGAATAGCTCAATGGGGGTAAAAGCATCCAATGTTAGGCACGAAGCATATAATGCTTATAACCACCTCACAGCCCGCTGGGAAGCCTCGCAGATGGAATGTGAGTGGCCCGAACGGTAGGTAGTTTTGCTACCACTGTGAGAAGGAGAATACATAAAAAATGCAGCAATATCAACAATATCCAATATCGAATGCAATAAATAATGTCAGACCGCTACTGTGTAGCTAACCAGGCACTTCAATAGAGTCCACTATTAGATGGTATAATTATCTTCACTGGGCACATGAAAGTCCACACACATATATAAGATGTTGAATAGCTGTGATTCACAGCAAGATAGCGTGGATGTTCCAAGCAGAGATGTATGTGGGTCACCGGGACAAACGATAATTGCAATAGGTAAATAACGGTATTCAACAGTCAGCCGCAAGTTGAAATGATAAAGAGTTACCGTGCTGCCAGAATGATGTGATGGTGGGTTTGTAGCTGGAGCTGGAAGTACGAACGAATCGTCAGTGGATAAGTGCAGTGGTCGGGTGAGCTCCACGCTGCCGGGCGTCCCCGGAACGGAGGTAGTTACCCTGACAGACGCTCTCCTTCTCCCAGCAATAATTGCTGCCACAAATGGATCTAGCGCTGCTTCAAATGCCTGGTAAGGATTACGGATGCCGCCCCCACAGATGAACAGGTCTACATGCGACGCGTTTCGTTCCTGGATTGGAACTTTATCAAGCATGAACTGAACTGTGCATGTGTGGACAGGTGGGTGATCTTTACATGCGCAGTACAGCTGCCCAGTCTGATCCAACATTAGAATAGAGTCAGTGGACTTCTGCAGAGTACTAGTGTGAATCAGTACTCCCCAATCTGACGACTGCATGGGAATCATTGGTACAAGACTGAGCAGCAGATGAGGTTTTAAATACCAAACCTCTAGGAGTCAGGATCATTATAATTAGTGACAATTCATAGCAGGTCTGAAAGTGAATAAAAAAATTAAATATACCCCAATGCTAGACTGTTAGATTCCGAAGCTGCAGGGACATGGAAAAGTGAAGTGATCTTGAAGTGATCTTTAACAAATATGAACTAATGTAACTAAAACAGGGTAATGACCAGGGTTGACGACCTTTCAAATCTTCCCTTTAGGAGATCCTGGAGGGCAGAGATGGAGGCAGGTACGGGGAGGGGACCTAATGAAGCAACTTATGCAAATTGCGTCAATAGCTCTGCCCCCTTCCATCACAGCTGCAATTTATAGTGTTCCAGGGCTCGGCAGGGCTTGATGGTGAAAATTGCGTCATCAAGTCCCGCCCATCCCTAGTAACACTAGGGATTACTATTCTGAGAGGCAGAGGGGCCTCTCATGTGGGAGATTTGCTGGATACCAGGAGAACTGCCCAAAATTTAAGATTTGCAGGTTTACAGCAGCAAGAATAGGATTCTAAGATCCAAAGCACCGATCTGTGCCCATGCAGATGTGCGATTGCTTGGAAAAACACTTCTATCATATCATGGACTGACTGGTTGGGGTATCTGGTCTAGGTTCCTGGGGACGTTATATTGTCTCAGCGGTAAAGCGGAAGCTGGAGCCTGGAGGGCCTTATGTAAGTCCTGCTCATGAGCTATGCAATGTAGTGATGGGAAGGTAGGACTAGAGTAGATTTGACCTGACTTGGACTAAACCAGGACTGGACTGGACAGACTCAGCTTGACTTGACCTGGACTGGGCCAGAATGAAACTGGACTGCACAAGCTTGACTTAACCTTGACTGGACTGAGACTGGAATTGGACTGGACAAGCTTGATGTAATCTGGACTGAACCAGGACTGGATCAGGACTTGATAAACTTGACCTAGGCTGGATTTGACCAGGACTGGATCTGGACTTGACAGACTTGTCCTGGACTGGACTTGACCAGGAATGGATCTGCACTTGACAGGCTTGACCAGGACTGGATCTGGACTTGACAGATTAATCAGACTAGACAGGCTATCTGAGGTTTGCTGCAGCACTGCTTAGTAGCAACCAGGCACCTTGAATAGACAAGAAAAAGAAAAAATTGACGAGTGCTAACACTGGTAAATACTACAAAGATGAACCAATACTGAGGCCAGTCTTCTGTCAAAAGGGTTGAATTTTGCACCTGATTTGGGACCTAATCTGTATGATTTATTTGTAGAATGAAATAGAGTATTATGTAGAAAGAGATATTTCTCAAATAAAAAAACTCTCTAAAAGTGATGGAAGAGATCTTTATCCACTAATACTAGATGATGATGAAGCAGATTGTATTAGAGCCATGGCAGAGCTACAGACAGAATATAATGAGACTGATCATATGTTAAGTTTATTTGATATCAATAATGTGAATGGTCATAAAGTTGATAGATCTATTTTTAAAAGAAAATCGATTTTTTTCCTGTTAATAGTAAAAGTTCTTCTATTAAATTTTTCTACAAAAAAACCTTTGAAGATTTCAAAAAATTATGTACTAAACAACGTGCATCATTTGGTAAAAATCTATCCCAACAGGAGAGGGTAGCATTAAAAGCGCTGAGAAGTGACCCCTCCTTTGCCATTAAATCTGCTGACAAGGGAGGGGGAATTGTTCTTCTCAGCAGGGAGAAATATGTTTCTGAAGCTTTCAGACAGTTGATTGACACCACTTATTATCAGGTGTTAGACAGAAACCCTACACCTCCTTTTCTATGTGAACTTGAACAACGTTTATCTCTGGCTCTTGGGGATGCGGTTATTTCTAAAGATGAATATGAATTTTTGTTGAACTGGTTTCCTGTTATTCCAGTACTTTATTTGTTGCACAAAATTCACTAATCACTCACTGACCCACTGGGCAGTCCTATTATTTCGGGTGTTGGGTCTTTAACGTCTAATCTTTCTTTTTTTGTCAACCATTTTTTACAGAAGTACGTAGTCTCTCAGAGATCATAAATTAGGGATACGATACATCTTATTAACAAATTGTCATCAATTAAGTGGGAGACCCATTATTTATTTATCAGCTTAGATGTCTCCTCTCTATATACCAAAATTTCTCATGATAAGGGGACCCAAGTTTTCAATAATTATCTGTCCAAAGATGTGGGGGCCTCTGGGGGACTACGTAATTTCATAGTTTAGTCTATTGCTTTCATTCTAGCTCTCAATTATTTTTTGTTCAACAATGTTTCTTATTTACAGCGACATGGTACAGCCATGGGCACTAGCTTCGCCAGCCACTACATGGCAGTGTTTGAAGATCTTTATATTTGAGGAGGTCCTTATAGCGCGAACCTAGTGTTCTATGGCCGTTACATCGATGATTTCATTTTTATTTGGGATGGTGGCCTTTCTTTGGCATCTGAATTTATTTCTTTTTTGAACACCAATTCTTTTAATTTACAATTCACTTCCCAAATTCACTCCAGTCACATGAATTTTTTAGATATTACCATTTTTTCTGTAGAATCTAAGATTCTTACGAAGAATTTCAGGAAACCAGTGGTCACTTGTAATTATTTACAGTATGACAGTGGCCATCATAGACCTTGGCTCGACAGCATCCCCAAGAGCCAGATGTGTAGGTTGAGGAGGATTTTAATGAGCAATCTCAAATCCTGAGCTTGGAATTTCAAAAACGGAGAAACTGAGAAACTTGTGACTGAGGCAATTTCTTTTGCTTTGTCACAAGATAGATCGGAGATGATCTGAGAATCCACGGTTAAAAAGTTTTCCAAGAAGTCAAGAGTCTTCCCCCCTTTTGATATAGAGTGGAAGGAGGATCTCCTATTTATCAGTAAATTTAATACCTGTTCCCATAGAATAAGGAATATTGTTAATAAGAATCTTAAAATTCTAAAATGTGACAACGTTTTGAGTCCTTACCTCCCAGAGAAACCTTGTGTTGAAAAATAGATCTTTAAAAAACTTTTTAGCACCAAGTTGTTTGCCTTCTAATATGCTTCAACATAATACTTGCACATGGTTGCCTACTAGACCTAGAGGTAACTATAGACGCAACAAATCTATTTGTCTCACCTCTAAACACGTCTAATATTGCTTCATCTGTTATTTCACATGTAACTAAGTTTCCATAAGATATATGTTCATTCATCAATTGTGAAACCTCCTATGTTGTCTACATCCTTCAGTGTGCATGTGGCCTACAGTATGTGGGATGCACCACCCGCACACTGAAGGAACGTTTCAGAGAACATAGGAGGAATATTGAAAAGGGATTCACTACACATAGTGTTTCCCGTCACTTTCTTGAAATCCACACTAAAGAATATGATTCACTAAGAGTTATGGGAGTTAATCATGTTAAATTTACCATCAGAGGAGGTGATCGCTGTAAGAAATTATGTATCAAAGAAACAGAATGGGTTTTCTGCCTCCAAACGTTGAAGCCCGATGGCCTAAACAAATCCCTAGAGTTTAAGGAGGATCCTGGTTTTGTATAAAAAAATTTTTTTACTATTTCTTTGAGTTCAGTTACAAAATGTTTGTTCTCTAGAGTTGGTTTCTATAATATTTATTATGTTCTGGCATATAATGATATGCATTAAGAAAATGTTTTGTTTCCATGTGTGTTCATGTATACTGTGTACATATATGTATATGTGTGCATGTATGAGTATATATATATATATATATATATATATATATATATATACACGCATGTGTATTTTGTTTTTAATAAAATTCATAAAGTTTGAAAAAAATGGTAAATAACTATAAAAGGGTAACAATTTCAAAGGAAAATATGTCTTTGCCAGAACGACTAAACTAAAATAAAAATAATATATGGAGATTAATAAATATGTTAATAAAAAATACGAAATTTACATCCTACTCCTAATGTTAAAATGACGCTTTGGAGATTTTTGTAACTATGCACCTATTATTGAATTATATTATATTTATGTATAAAAAATCTCATATTAAATTATTCAATAATTTTTTTTTATTTTTATTATTTCTTTTCTATTAATTTTTTCATTTTTTTATATTTTGAACTTATGGTTTTATTTTACAAGTGGTTCAACAAATAGATTACTGAATGTGATAGACACGAATCACAAAATTGTTTATAAGATTGTTGCTATTTTTATTGTATGAGTTATGTTTAAAGTAGCAACATTGTAATTTGATGTTACAAGCTAGTTTGGATGACAAAATATGAGGTATATTCCCTTAAGAAATTCTCTGCCATTCGGCTAATTTATTACCTCTCAGCTGATGATACCCAATCAGCCTGCTACAAGTAGGCGGCTCTAAAGTATCCCAGCCATGTTTGAGAAAGTCCAAAATCATGGATGAAACGCGTTGCATGAGTACTGCTCTATGACAATATCTGCCAAGTTCAATTTGGGCAAGTTTTATTAGGACCTGTAACTATTGCTCTGGTGACTGTTTCCTATCTGGTAATTCTGTCAGCGCATATCCTGGAATTTGAGGGCCGTTTTTCCTACTGCGCATGCGTAGTACATTTTTTACGTTATTTACGTATCGTTTCTTTAAGTAGATTGCGTAAATGCGGTCTTTTAGACCACAATTATGCAGACGCATTTACGTAGATAACGTAAAAAATTTACTACGCATGTGAGTAGGAAAAAACGCTAAACACCGGACGTAGATTGTGTAAATGACCTACTAAGTATGTGTAGTAAGTCATTTCGCAAAAATACACACTAAGAAGCAAAAGCTTCTTAGGTTTGAATATGGGCCGAGAAATGGAATATGTTTAGATACATATATATCTCCTAAGCTTTTGGATTCAAATATTTATGAGATATGAAAAATATCTTTAAGATGTAATAACTGGATACTTACTATCTCTAATAGCAATTTTTTGTATCTAGCAGCCAATAATATCACTATATTGAGTCATAATTCAGTGACAATTTAACGCTGCATTACCAAAGGCTAATATTGAAGGGAACGGGATCATTTTTTTTATTTTTGAATCACTTTTTTCTTTCTTTACACATTATCTAATTTTATATTTTGCAGTCAGTTCTACATTTTAAATTAATTAATAAAAATTATTATTTTTTATATCTATCTAAGGGTAATTTAACTGTTAGAGTATGCACGAGTGCTTTTTTGTATGAGATAATGTGTTCATATAAACTGATCAATTTTTAAATAGTTTGTTAACCAATTTTTTTTCTAGTCATTGTAGCTTCCGACCATTCCATTAAAAAAAAACTAAATAGCTTGTTATGAAACATTTCAATGGCAAGGGGTTCCGGATTTATCCAGTACTGTAGGATACATTTTTTGTGATGGTCCACTTTCTAAACCACAAAGTAAGTTTCTGTTTCTATTATTATTTGTAAGGTGAGTCTGACGGAAAAGTGCATGAATGACATATACCTATTAGTATATAGTACCTATATTTCCGCATCAGAACACAGCAGCCTGAGATACACATGGTGGGTGGACACAGGCATTTAATTAGCACAGTAATGGCTTGGCTAAGCTTTTATGTACAGTCCAGTATTTTGCAAGCACAGGGATGTGTGAGGAATACTTAAGGTAGGGTCCTGGCATCGGAAATGCATTCCATTCCATTAGGATTTTGGAGGCAAAAATCTGTATGGAATGGAAGCTAACGTACGGATTTGGCACTTAATTCTGGATGGGGCACACAGTTATTTGATATAATTAATATGTAGATATACCTATGGTCACACCTTTGTTTATTGTACTTTGTATACCAAAGGCCATATACAAAATGCTTAACACCTGAACATAGCAAAAGGTGTTTTTCCAGAAGGGTAGATAGCTTTGGAATTCCTGTGATCATTTTACTATCAGATTGTAAAAAAATGGTTCCTATGTCTAAAAAAACCCATCATCTATAGTGATAATTAGTAGTAAACAGTATATTTTATATACATATCTTCTCTACAGTAAACAAATGCTCTGTTTTCTAGGACTTCTCCCAGGCTGCACTACTCTCTAGAATAACCATCCTCGCCTATTAAGGCTACCCTCCACTGGCTTCCTGTCCGCTTCAGACCTCTCTTTAAACTCCTTACCCTCATCTTTAAGGCCATTTCCTCATGCACGGCTCCCTACCTCTCTTCCCTCATCAACATGCACAGCCCTTCCCGCCCTCTCCTTCTGCTAACCAGCGCTGACTGACCTCCTTACTGATCTCACACCCTTACTGTATCTTGTTGTACTTTGCACAGCGCTGCATACACCTTGTGGCACCTTATAAATAAATGATAATAATAATAATAATAATAATAATAATAATAAAAAATGCGCCTTTAAAACTCACCTCTTGAGACAAGTATACCAAATTCCTTAACCTACATCTTAACATTTGTCTACCCTATTTACAACTACTTTGCTATCTATTTTCCTTTCTGTTACAAGTTTAACATAAAATTGACCACTTTCTCTTTCCATATTAAATTTCCAAAACGTTCTACTACTAAGACTGATCATACAAAGCAAAGAGCACATTTACCATACAACCTGGCCAGTCTATTGTGTGATATATAGCACTTACCCACCCAATCTATCTGTTACCACCCAGTCATTTTATAATAATTCTAAAAAGTGAAAATAAAGGGCAGAATTTGCGCTATATACCAGGCTGAAGGCCTCCACACTCAGGGATTCACCAAAAAATCCCAATATCTAATAGATAAAGGAGAAAAAAAGGGGGGGCTAGCGCCACTGGGACACTTCCGCAATGTTGCCAGAATCACTAAAACCACTACTAAAAATATTAAATAAAATTACTAAAAAAAAAGTCTATTAAAGAACTATTTTAAACATAAATCCATTAAAACATGTTTAAATACACTATAAAAGTTCAATTGAAGATCCTAGTAGTTGAAAGGTGTCCATGGGCTTGATCCAGAACAACGCTTCAAAGCGAATTTACGAGTGGCGGAGACGTAAAATCGCTGTTTTGAACGCACTGCGCATGCGCACCATAGAAAATATGCACATTAACGTAGCGTAATTGTGAACGTATGGGCCATTGGCGTATGTGTTACGTAAATACTTACGTGTGGGCGTGCCAATTTTACGTTACTCCAAAATACGTCTGAAATACGTGAAGTAGCCGGGGGGTGGTATTTAAAGTGTACAGTATGGGCGTGCTTAGCTGCGTAAATTCGTTCAGCTTATACGCTCAGCCCAGGTGGGGTACAAAAAATTAGGGATGACTCAACTCAGTAAAGAGAAATGACTGTCCATCATTACTTTAAGACATGAAGGTCAGTCGATACGGAAAATTTCAAGAACTTTAAATGTATCCTCAAGTGCAGTTGCAAAAACCATCAAACGCCATGATGAAACTGGCTCTCATGAGGACCGTCCCAGGAAAGGAAGACCAAGAGTTACCTCTGCTGCAGAGGATAAGATCATTACAGTTACCAGCCTCAGAAACCGGTACTTAACAGCACCTCAGATTAGAGCCCACATAAAGTCTTCACAATGTTCAATTAGCAGACAAACCTCAACATCAACTGTTCAGAGGAGAAAAAGCTACTACTGAGGATAAACAACAACAAGAAGAGAATTGTTTGGGCCAAGAAACACAAGAAATGGACATTAGACCAGTGGAAATCTGTATTTTGGTCTGATGACGTTGGCAAAAGTTAATGTAGGGTTTGGAGAGCGTATCTTGACAAAAGACGTCCATGCAAGGGGTGTGCCGAGGGGAGTGTAGCGAATTTACGCTCACGAAAATACGCTCCGCAAATAAACGTACGGCAAACGTAGTTCTGGATCTACCCCCATGTTCTTATACTCGAATAGACATAAAAAAATGAAATGAAAAAAAACAGTTTATTAATACAAATAGTCTCAAAAACAACAAAATAAAACAGATAAGAAGTCAATACCCCTAATCCATTGAGGCTTCAGCATGGGGGAAGCAGATCCTGATGATCAAAAAGGGTCCCGGGATGTTCAGGCTGCTAGCTCGTCAGCTGTGTCTCTGGTCAATGGGGGATAATGTCACCTCTGTGCTGCTGGAAGCACTGGACTGACGAGTTTTGGGCGGTTGCCCTTTCTCAAAGATGGTCAAAGATCTTTGAGAAAGGGCAACCAAATGAAACGCGTCAGCCCAGCGCTTCCAGCAGCACATAGGTGACGCCATCCCCCATTGACCAGAGACACAGCTGACGAGCTAGCAGCCTGAACATCCTGGGAACCTTTTTCATCATCAAGATCTTCTTCCCCCATGCTGAAGCCTCAGTGGCCCTTCAGCATTCTCCAGCCATCCACCAATCCTGATGCTGACAGCCAGTCATTAAAGATATAGAAACAGGAGCACAGATTATGACTAGAGAATTTTATTACACAGACTGTAAATTACAACAGACACTAATAAAAACATAAAATGTATACAAGTTGTAGAACATGAAAAGAATGTATATAGAAATATGAAGAGCAAGCCAGAATCCTAATGTAGATAGGGGCCCTTCTAGTTTGTCAAACTATCGGCAGTAAAAATAAAAAATAGTACTCATTGTTAAAAAGTTTATATGAATTCCATGATAGGCTTGATTCTTATGTCCATGTTTGTATCAGTATCGGCACTGTTTGTGCTGACAATAAATGATAGCTGAAGTGCTGTAGGATTGATAACGGTGGAGCACCTCAAATTATAACATCTGCATGATATGAGAAGTGTCCCAAGAAGTAATTGGATAAGTGGCTCAGCTCACAAAATAGGTGCAAGGATACAGCCCAGGTAAACCATTTTGCATTGTGCTAATTAATTTGAATTATTTTACATGCAGGTAAAATACTTTACTTTGACACATAGAACTCAATTTCTGCATAGCTTTATGTTTATGTCTATAAAATAGAGTTTGGCTAAGAAATTTCACCTCTCAATCCTAATTCTGGTTTCACAGAATTTTCCATTGCAGATGAACATGTAATTGCTCAGGTCTACACTTGCATCTAAAAGGTATAAGTGAAACCCTGAATCACCCTCCAGATGTATGCCAGTGGCTGCAGATAATATGACATAGAAAACATAGAAAACAATGGGTAAACTCACACTGCGGCTTCAATTGTCTTTGGTAATTAGCGTGAGCCACAGTTAGCTCCAACCCAAGATTCCTCTGGGTCTGTTGTGGATGGTCCTGCTGGTAGTGAGAGTCCCTTGGGATAAAGCAGGCAGTGTGTGGTCCCCATCTGCAGTATATTCAGATGTCTTGCTATTAGTAATAGTAAACAGTAAATTGAGTGCTGCATTTTTCCTAAGTACAAAAAGGACTTTAAATGAAGTGCTAGTATTAACAGGTCCTTGCTGCAGATAGTAGGATGTGGAAGTGCCTCGGAGCTGACGCATTTCTCTAAGGGTGTATGTGTGGTTTCATGTTTAAATCGAGCAAGTAATAACTTACAGATGAATCACTTATCTGACTGTAGAGTCTTTTTACAATGTATAGATGGCTTATAAAAATAAAAATGAGAATGTATAAGGATATACAATAAAAAATAAAACATAATAATAAAAAGACAATTTATATCATTCATAAAAACAATGGGCCGGATCCAGAACTACGTCCGTCTTCCATAGACGGACGTAATTCAATGAACAATAGCTACTGCGCATGCGTAGTAGCTATTGTACGTAATCAGCGTATCGTTTCGATACGTAGATTGCGTATATGCGGTCTTTTTCACACACGTAAACACGTCAAGTCTATTGACATGTGTTTTTGCCAGTCAGGGACGGGAGATCACAGTGAAATCGCACCTCTCTGGCTGCGATTTTTTTTTTCTGTGATTTCAAGTCTCACTAAAGGCGATTTCTTCAAATCGCCTTTAGTGAATACAGCGATTTTTTTTTCTAGCTTTTCAATGGCAAACATCACATGGCGATTTTTTTTCACACTTAAAGCACGCAATTTGACTCTTTCTGAATACTGCGATGTAAGTTTAAAGGGTCAAATCACGCGATTTATGGCGATTTCTCTCAAATCGTTTTTTGTAAATGAGGCCCATAGTGTACATATCTCTCTGTCATAGTTTGCATATACCTTTTTATAATAGTGTGCATATACCTCTCTGTAATAGTGTGCATATTCCTTTTCTGTATAATAGTGTGCATATACCTCTCTGTCATAGTGTACATATACCTCTCTGTCATAGTGTACATATACCTCTCTGTCATAGTGTGCATATACCTCTCTGTCATAGTGTGCATATACCTCTCTGTCATAGTGTGCAAATACCT